>PVIH01000899.1:0-282363 GCA_004025045.1 Sigmodon hispidus
ACCTTGTTGTAAGACAAGGTTTCTCTGCAAAGTTCCTCCCCAGAGTGACCGTAAACATGGACTGTGAATCACAGTTAATCACATTCTTATGGTGAAAATGTTTCTCAAAGAAACGGTACCCCAAACCCTGTGAAGCCTACAGGATGACGGGCTCATGTTTTAAAGCTGAAACTCACACCATGGAACAGTGTTGGGCAGGGTAAGTGACTCAGGTTTTCTGTCTTGTTCCATGTAGCAGTGCAATACACTCTGCAGCCTTGAGGCTGGACTCACACACACACACACACACACACACACACACACACACACACGGCACAGACATCACTGAGATGCTGCATTTTGTTGTGATGATGTGAACCGATTAATATTTGGCTCTCTCTTTGCTACAGTTTAAAAATAATAAAATAAATGGTAAGGACAATTGCCTACTAGGAAATAGTAGAGGCAGAGGCTGCAGGACTTCGGCATTTTACAAATGATCAGAAAGAACACAAACATGTCTTTTTCTCTCTCAAGGCTTCACATACACTGAGCTGTCCACAACCTCTTCAGGTGTCTTGTTTTTAGGTAATTTTTAACCCAAGTGTGATGGTCTGTCAATACTTGGGAGGCAGGGGCAGAAGAATCATCAGTTTGAGGCCATCTTGGGTTCCACAGCAAGACTCTCTAACACTTTCTATAATATTAAACTTTGATAGTTTTTTATAATACTAAAATATATTGAAAAATTCAAGACTTGCTAAGCAAACTTGAACTTATTTATGAAGTGAGATTGACAGTATCAACAAAACCATAAACGAGCAGAAACAAGTTGGGATTCTGCCAAGATTTTTTTAATTAGGTCCTGTAAGAGTTACAGAGTTAAAAAGCTAGCTAAACCTGTTGAGTATGACTTATCTTCTGGAGAATTTCTTTATTGTTAAAATGGGCTTTCAGTTCAGTTTTGTGATTTTTATAGTGACTTGACTTACTTTATTTTTATTTTTTAGCGTATCAGCGTCTTGTAAGAATAATAATAGAGATCAAAGCAGTGCTCTTTGTACTCCCTTTATTAATGAGGCTACAAACAAGCTGAGCAGCGAGAGCCCGGTGCTTGCTGATTGTGCTACTGTCCAGGAGGTGGCAATATTTCCTTAAGAATTTTCCTGAGAAGCCTTGCTGGAGAAAAATCACAATTTATCTGAGGACACTGTTTTGTTCTCCTTTCAAAGGTACAACACAAGAAAGCGTGGTCCCCACAGTCATGCTCTACCTCAATTTTCGACCAATTAATGCACATTACTGTTTTTCCTTATAAGAGAGAATTTAAATTGTGAAAGATTCTTAGTCTGAAATGAGAGTGCACAGATTTATTATGAAGACAAAATTGTAATCTGTCCTTGAATCGCCCCCCCATTATCTAATTACTCCCCGTGGAAGAGGTCTGGGTGAAGCTGTTGTATCGTTACCCTTAGTAGTTAAATTTGATGTCCACTTACAACCATGACCATGTTTTACTTTATGAAAATCCCTTAAAATGATGCTTTGAATGATATTCTTTTCTTCTATGTTTGATGATGTTCTTGCTCTGTGTGTGTGTGTGTGTGTGTGTGTGTGTGTATATCTTTGTGTGTGTGCCGGTATGCTGTGTATACTAGCTAGTTTTATGTCAACTTGACATGAGCCACAGTCATCAGAGAGGAGGAATCCTCAACTGAGAAAATGCCTTCATAAGACCCAGCTGTAAGGCATTTTTAAAATTATTGATCCATGGGGGAGGACCCAACTAAATGTGGGGTGGTGCCATCCCTGGGTTGGTGGTTCTGGGTTGTATTAGAAAGCAGGCTGAGCAAGCCAGTAAGCAGCATCCCTCCACGGCCTGTGCATCAGTTCCTGCCTTTGGGTTCCTGTCCTGCTTGAGTTCCTGCCCTCACTGCTTTTGATGATATGGGACTGTGAGTGAAAAATACCCATCTGTCTCCTTCCCATGCTGCTTCTGGTCATGGCATTTCATTACAGCAATAGTAACTCTTTAAGACACTGTGCATGCTCACAGTGTATGTGTGTGCAGAGACCAGAGATTCAGCATTAGGTGTACTCCACTTATTTATTTATTTACTGAGATAGGGTTTCTCTGCATAGCCCTGGTTTTCCTAGAACTTGCTCTGGCTGGCCTCAAACTCAGAGATCCATCTCCCTCTGCCTTCCAAGTGCTGGGATAAAAAACATGCACCACCACCTTCAATGTGCGGAGCAGGATAATCCTCCCTCCTCCTTCAGGGAATCCTTACTGGTATACTTCACCACAACCAGCCCCACCTTAGTTTGTGTGAGAAAGTCTCACATTGAACTGGATCTTGCCAGTTCAGCTACACTAGCTGGCCAGCAAGCCCAGGGACCCTCCCAGGGTGCTTGAGGTCTGAACTCAGACCCCCCCCCCAGCTTGTGCATCATGCACTTTTGGACTACGCCATCTCCCCAGCCCCAGTTGTCTTGTTTCCTGTTATTTGCTCACGCTGTAGAGATTCAGAAGCACAGGGCCAGGGAGGGAAGAGCCTTGTTTGAACTGAGGCAGTGAAAAGGAAACAATGGTCAGGTTATAAATATTTATAATCCTACATGTGATCTACTGTCTTTTTTTTTTTTGTGATCTACTGTCTTAATAGAACATTTGGGGAGTATGGTCCCCAGAGCCCAACATGCTGGCATGTTTACTTCTGGCCCACTTTAACTTCATCCTATTTCCAACTGCTTAATTTATGGAAAGCATGGTAGTTGAAAACACATACATATATACACACCCATGAGTAAGACTTAAAGACCTATTATGAGGCTGGAGAAATGCTCAATGAGTAAGAACAATGTTGCTCTTGTAGGGGGTCCCAGGTCAATTCTCAGCACCTACAATGCTCACAATGGTGTATAACTCCAGTTCCAGGAATCTGACACCCTCTTCTGGCCTTTGTGGGCAACAGGCACACATGTGTTGCACATACATACACATAGGTAAAACATTCATATACATAAAACAACAATAAAATAAAATTGCAACTACTTTATTCATGACTGACTTCTGACCAGAATATTTGTCTAAATTACTTATATCCTGGTTTTAACCAAAAGTTTGAAAACAAGGTTTGAAAATAATAAATGTCTGAGTTGAGAGACATGCCACTCACCCCAATCTGATCATTACACATTGAATAATTGGATTAAAATGTCATATCATATGCAAAAATATAAAATTGCTATGTGTTAATGAAAAATAAAATATTAAAAAAGAAAAATTTTGAGTCAAATATTTCTTAGCTATAGCTAAGTAATTGCTCTAAGACATAACTAAAGAATTATAATGATCTCTATGTTCAGGCTAGGTCTTCATATATAACTCAGAATGGTCTCAGACAAGTGAGTTCCCTCAGCCTGAGGAGGGCTGGGATGGGTCACCATGCACAGGTTAGGGTGGAGTGACTATGTTTTTCTCATCTTGTAATCTTGTTTTTCCTGATTCTTCTTGGGACTCTGTGGGGGACTGTACCACCAAAAAGAACCTCACCACTAAAAGTCCCCAAATGATGAAGAAATATCAGATGTTTTATGCAAAATTTGCCTGTAGAACATGGAGAAATGACAGTGGACCACATAGGCCTAGGCTCACATCTGCATTTCCATCTTCAACACAGTGGTTGTGTATTAAGACAGAGGTCCCAGTTGAGCTCATTTACTGTTGGTGATAGGAGATTATAAACTCGAGTCTCATAGGTATGTGTGAGGCTCAGCCTTAGTCAACATTTGCACATAATGGTCATTCCCATCAAGCCACAGGACTCAGTTATGACATGGTTATTGTCAGAGCCCATCTATAAAAGGGATTTTAATTATTATCATCAGCAACAACAAACATTTATGGGAGAGCTGTTGTGTGTTGTAATTGAATTAATGAAATTGCTAGTTGGTGCTTCCTCCTCCCATAAATATTTTCTGAAGTCTAATATCAGTTGAATCACAGGGACACCAAGCTGTTTTGCCATTTAGACAGATGAGTGTGTGTGTTCTTGAATATGCAGAGGATTTTATTTCTGCTTACATGTGTAACTAAAATTTCTTCTCCAATACCAGCTTAAAAGAAATCTATTTCCAATGGAATGTTCTGGAACCATTAGCAGTTGGGGTCTTTGTATGTGGAGATTTGAATCTTCTGGCAGAGCCTCAGAGTAGTGCTCTGAGATCTTCATCTGTCATTTGTCTGTTGTGTGCCTAGTAAACCTGAGATATCCTTTCTTTCTGGGTTGTTAGAGACCATATTAATTACCTTTCCTGTTATAAAATAGTCCTCAAAAGTGACCTGAAGAAAAAGGGGTTTACTTGAGGGTGCAGTCATTATATACTGGCAGAAGCCTGAGGGGGCCGGCCACCTTTCATCTGTTGTCAGGAAGCAGAAAGGAATTGAATCTGTCCTTCTGAGCCTCTTTCTTCTTTTCTATTCAGTCACGGACCCCAGCCCATGGAATGGTGTTTCTCATAGGTAAGGTGGGTGGCTCTTCTCACTCAGCTAGCCCTATTTTAGTGCTCCCTCTTAGTACAGGCATGTCCAGGGACTAACTTGATCTAGACAGTCCCTCAGACATGCTGGGAGGCTTGTCTTCTAGGCAATCCTAGATCTGGTTAAGCTGACAGTATCCATCATCCCAGGGCCCTTTCAAGCTGATGGTAAGCACCCAAAGGTTCCTGGACATTCTTTCTCCCTCAGTGCCCTGCAATGATGATGGTTGGATTATGCCTTTGGCCAATGAGAGAGTGATTTCCTTCTAAATATCCAGTTAAGAGTTTAGGCTTAAAGGATCATGGTCTAGTGTTTTCTTAGGATGACTCATCTTACCTATCCCATTTCATTCACTCCTACTCTGGAGAAGCCACGAAGCTCTGCCCAGATCAAGGCATGGGTGGGGAGGCACGCCCCTGAAACACCCACAACTATCTCTCAGTTCTGACATTTGGCCAGTGTCCCTGGAGATGTTGTGCCCTGGCTGAGGTTCCCATTCCTACTCAGTTCCCAGGCCAGCCAGTCAAGGGCAACTCTCATCCTTTGCTTGTTCATGGCATGTTTTGCTTCTCTTTTGAAACCATTCCCGTGCTTCCATTTCTAACTGAAGTTTGAGTAAAACCTTTCCCAATTAAACACATTTAAATGAAGTTTATTTGTATTTAAAGTCTGAATTATTTGTCCTCTAGCACATCGGCCCTAGAGTTAGACACTGGACCCAGAATGGAGGTGCTGGGGAGTGAAAGGGGATTTAGAACCATAGGACTTTATATAACTGGTAACACAATGGAGTCTACAAAGTAACTGGCCAATTATTTGATCACATTTTGAGACAGAATTCTGACAGCTCATGAGAGTGTGGCCTAAATTGTTGGTTTGAGATGAGACTTTTCGAGAAATCCACAGAGGGTTAACGTAATCACTTTCTTGCCTTATTTAAGCCATGGGAAAGATTAACATGTACTAGGCTGGGCTGAAATGATGGCGGCAAAGCTAACAAGAAGTAATTTCACTTCTGACAGATTTTCTTCTTCATTCTTCCACTTAACTCCAGATGGAGAGCAATGTAAACCTTATATCATAAAATAAATGCCTATTGATTGATTAAACATTGACAACAGCTCTTGCCCCATCTGGATGAGAAAGGGGCTTCTTTTGACAGTTAACCCTTCTGTAGGTCTGATGCATGCTAGTATATACATTACACCCTGGATTAACCCTCCCTTAGGTCTGATGCATGCTAGTAATATACACCCTGGATTAACTCTTCTGTAGGTCTAATGCATGCTAGTATATACATTACACCCTGGATTTACCCTTCTGTAGGTCTGATGTATGTTAATAATGTACATCCTGGATTAACCCTTCCTTAGTGGTCTGATGCATGCTAGTAATGCACATCCTGGATTAATCCTTCTGTAGGCCTGATATATACTAGTAATATATTTCCTGGATTAACCCTTCTGTAGGTCTGATGCATGCTAGTAATATGCACCCTTGATTAACCCTTCTGTAGTTCTGATATATATTAGTAATATACACCCTGGATTAATCCTTTTGTAGGTCTGATGCATGCTAGTAATATACATTCTGAATTTTGGAATCCAGACTGTCCACAATTGTGCAATTATGTGATCGAGGCTGTTTATTTTCCAGATGTCATGAGCATGTGATGGTAAAAGCTACTTTGGGAGTTTGGTTTAGAAAAAGCACACCTCAGAATGATGTTACTGATTTCATTTTGTCAGGAGCACATGGTGCCCCCTCATTTTGCCGGACTCTCTTTTTGCTCCACAATGAACAGATTTTTCTTTAAGTAGAATTCACTGGGAAGGAATTCCCCATGTAGTTAAAATAAGCACTGTTCACTGGAGAGGTTTCTTATCTAGACAGTTTTTTTGGCCTGATGAGAAATACACGATTTTTTTTTTTTCCTTCTTGTAGTCAGAGTGGAAATGAAAGGAAAGATTTGTGCTTATCTTGATTTTTTTCATCCCAACAACAGCTTCTCCATAGCTATTGATTTAGTTTGTGAGCCTTCCTGTTGCTTTTACCTATAGTTCTGCTCTCCCAAGGCCCCATCCTTGACAGGGGTCCTAATAACGGAGTCAACACCATAGCAGTCACTCCTGCCTCTGCTGGACAAAATAAATAATACTCACTTTGGTTTTCATTCAACAACTCCAACTGAGCACCCTGTGAGCAAGCAATGCTACATAGAGCAGAAAGACCCAGGACTGGGAAGCTCGCCCATCCCCTTTAGACTCGGGTAGAGGAAAGAAAGAGAACATCAGTGGAATTCCATACACGGCAGAGAACAGTGTTTGGGAGGAGCCCGAAGTGGAAGAGGAGAACGCTTAAACAGAGAAATGTCCATAAGCAGATATTTACTGTAAGGTCATATATTCTGAACACGTTAGGTGAACCTACCTAAATTCTGAATCTACCTAAATCCTCTTAGACATTCTTACCACCCTTTCTGTAAAACAAGCATTTAAAATATTGATATAAGATGTTGTACCATAATTATTTTTGTCCCCCTCCAAAAAATTTAGACTACTTAGTTTGACTTCTTAAAGTTCAAAGTTCCATTGCATTTCTTATAATGAATGAAATTACTTGATAAAATTTAATAGATGCTGACTAATTCCTAATAGGCCACTATAAGGACTTCAGTATTCCCTAAAAGTGGATCAGGTGCAAAGGATGTGCCTAGTTGGGCAGTGTGACTTAGTAGGTAGGATGCCATTTCTGATTATGTCACTTATTCATTGATGAGTCATTTAAATGCTCCATATCTTACATTATTATAAAATGCACATAACAAATAAAGCTTTAGAAGCCATTATAGGAAATTAATGTTAAAACAGAACTTAAGAATCCTGATATTTAAGAAAACATCATTTAATCAATGTTCAGTTATACAGTGCAAGGAGATGGTGAGGTGTACCTTCAAAGGAATGCTTTGAAAACTCTACAAATATGCTAAAGTGTTATAGACATGTGTGCATGTAAAATGTAGCTGGACATGATGACTCATGCATATAATCTCAGCACTCAAGAGGCCAAGGCAATAGATTGCTATGAGTTTCAAGACCAGCCTAGGCTACATATTAAGTTTGAAGCTAGTCTGAGATACAGTGAGATGCTGTCTCAAACACAAACACACACACACACACACACACACACACACACACACTATTTAGTCACTTGCATCTATTTAATTCAAACTATTTCTGTCCTTTTTGAAGGATTTCAGTTTCTTAGAAAGGAAGCTAATATTGCTTTAAGTTTTCCTTCTCACAAAGTTAATATTGTCTTAGGTTGTTTGGACATCTCACTTCATCCTGTCCCCTGTCTCTGCAGGCTGTCCATGACATTTGAACTTAGACTTGAATGTGAGTCACAAAAGAGGATCTCCTCTGCATGAAAACCCTGCAGACTGCATGATGAACAGATCTCGCTCTGAAGGTGACCTGCTTTCTGCACAGCTGGGGACTCCCGAGATAGAATCAGTCCAATAGCCTTCTGGCTCTGAGGTAGGTTTTGTGACTTCCCCCACCACACACTCTTATTTTTCTGGCCCAGCTTTATGGGTTCACTGAAGCTGACATTGTACAGAAGCAAACCTCATCTCAGATAATGCCTATAAGTTGTGGTCTCTTGGAAATTCCAGTCAACATGTGATTGACTGGTAAGAAGCTATCCTTTAAGAGACAGATCTCACGGCAGGCTCCTTGGAAACTATGCAAATCTGAAAGATAGCATTGATTTCTCTTAATGGACATCTACCCAACTTCAGCATTCCATCAAGCTAATGCAAGCTGAAAGGCAGACTGTGTCAGTGCAGGCTTGGGCAATGAAGGTGGCTGAAGTACACCTTATGCTTTACAGAGCACTGCCTGGCTGCTGGTCTGGGCTCCTTCATATAGGATAGAGGTATGTAGTACCAAGGGAGGGCATGCCTATTCATAGCCACTAGCTCTTTCTATAGACTATGTTAAGAGTACCGGGGGCCCCAGCATTCCCTGCTAGATGCCTTGAGCTTCTTTATAAGCCTTAAATGGACCTCTTCCCAGATCCTTTCTCCCAGAGGTGGTTGAGCCCACTGTATATTAGTTTCTGTCCTCACTGCTGTGACAAAGTACCCAAAAGCAAGTTAAAGGAGAATGTGTTTGCTGGGTGATGGCACAGGCCTTTAATCCCAGCACTTGGAAGACAGAGGCAGGCAGAGCTCTGTGAGTTCAAGGCCAGCCTGGTCTACAGAGTGAGTTCCAGGACAGCCAAGGCTACACAGAGAAACCCATCTCAAACAAAACAAAACAAAAGAAGAAAGGGTGTATTTCAATTTACAGTCATAGGGGATACAGTCCACCATGATGAATGAGTCATCAGGAACCTGACCACATCACATCTGCAGTCAAGAAGCAGAGAGTGATGGATGCTATCGCTTAGCTGTTCAGCCCAGGACCTCAGCCAGTGGAATGGTGCTGTCCACAGTCAAGTGGGTGTTCCCACCTAGGTTAATGAAGTCTAAATCCCTCACACACATTCCTGGAAGCATGAATGCTAAGTGACTCTAGGTCCTGTCAAGTTGACAGTGTTAATTGTCACACACCATGCATGTGTCTAGTAGCCCGACAGTGGCCACACCAGTTTACATTCACACCAGCATCCTGTAAGGCTTTCTCTTTATCCACATCCTCATCAACGCTTATTTTGCCTGTTTCTTGATGTCCGTTTTGACTGTTTTTCTAATCTCTGCAATGTCAACCACATACGTTACGTGTTCCTGACTCAGTGAGACCACACATCCCCATTTCTAGCTTTGTGTCTACTTTCAATCTTGAACTTGTGCATCTAAGTGAACCCGGGCCATCTCCTGTCTGAATTGCCTCTGGACTTCTCATATGCCTCATGTTTGTTATCTTTTCTATGGGTCTCTCCCAAGCTACTCTTCCCTTCTGACATCAAATCAGTTGCTAAATCCTGATGATCCAGCCTCTTTTTTTTTTCCCCTCAGATCTGTACCATATTTTCCATTCTCATTTCTATGGCTACAGATTTGCACTTATTACTTCATTATATTAGGGAGGTACTTCCTGTTGCTCTTTCTACCTTCAATTGCTCCAAAATATCCATTTTTAAATTTCAAAAGAATAATTAATGTAAGGCATAAATCTCTTCAAGTCATTCTTTTTCTTGAAAAAATAAGACATTGATATTATAGAATAAGTGCTGAGGCTCTTGGTATAGCATGCAGCCCCTGGCAATTGCTCAAACTCATCTCCTCCTATCCATCCCTTGCTACAATTTATATTAAAGTTATGTTTTAATAATGCCTCCTTGTTATGTACTTCCTGCTCACAAACACGTGGGAATGATTCACATGGTAGGGCCTCTTTCCTAATATTCTCTCTGCCTCAAATGCTTTTCCTGAATCAGGCTCCAAATCGTTTCTCCCAGGATATTTTCCCCAACCTCACAACAGTTTCTATGGCCTTATTGTAACTTAGGCAGTTTTTACCACTACATTATTGCATTATATTAAAAAAATCTACTCATGGATATGCCCCTCACTATCTTGGTAATTATAGAGCTGGATGTGTCTAAATAACTTGATGTCCCGCAGCACCTCAGTGCGGAAAGGATTTCTTGTATGCTCTGTAGCAGCTTTCCAGTTGCTACCTTGTCCACTGTACTCATTGTGATACAGAGGGGCTGTAAGCCCTGTCACCGGAAGGAAGGAAATTTTCCCTCTTCTCTCCGCCTTGGGGAATGACTGAATCTGGTGCCAAGGGACCCAGTTATCTAAGCACAAAGACACCAAAATATTGGGAACTTATGCTTGAGCTACTAGTTAAATTGTCTGGGAGGATCCAAACTCCCTGAATTCCCTTTGACAGACTGACTCATGATTGATAAACTGAAAGGCTATTGGCTTTGGGTTCAGTATTGTAGGTTATGCGATGGAGGACATATAAGAAGAAAATAGAGTTTTCTTCCCCTGTGTCCTGGCAAGAACACTGACCTTGAGAAGTACACTGGGAGCTCCTATAGGGACCCTGGTCCTGCCACAAGTGCCCCTGCCCCATGGTTCTCAGGCTTCTTTCACCATGGTGTCTGCGTTTCTAAAGGGCAGAGGTGAAAGGGGTCTATCCCTTCAAAGCAACTTCTGGAATGGGTGCTGGGCTGTCTGCACAGCATGCTATTGGCTATTTAGCCACAAGCTTAATCTAGATCCTGTGGGAGAAACGACAGGAAGACCCAGGGTGGGGAGCATATACTTGAGCAGGATGGAGGAACAGGAAGGGAAGGATCTGGGGTGTAGAGTCCATGGAAAGGACTTTGGATTTATGCTCTAACTACAAAACAAACAAAGAAATAAACATCCCTAGTAAGAACCCACATTACTTTGCCACCTTTGGTCTTGTCTTAACTATAGGAGAAGATTAAGGAGTGTAAATTCCCCAGGGCACATTGATTCAATCCCCAGAGCACACTGACTTGTGTTTAGCTGCTTTGAGAACATCTCAGCCCTCATCTCAGAACATGTCAGTTCTCAGACAGCAGCTGCACCCTGCCATGTGAACCATCTATCCTAGAAATGATTCTTCTGTCTCCAGTTTTGGGGGTTACTGTCTGACAACACATGGATGCATTATCACAATAAGCTGCCCCAAATGGAAAGCCAATGGCAGACAAATGAGTGCCATTGCCTTCCGCTGCAGTTTTGAGGGGCCAGTTTTTGTCTGCAAGGTCTGTCTGTGTCTGAACCCTCAAACAGGCCCCCTCCTTCCACAGAATGGGCTTTCCTTTCTTGTTGCCCTGACATGATGTTTTTGCTGGTTTTGCTTCCTGCCCCTTCTTCCCAGAGCTGACCTGTTTCAGTCTCTCACCTGGCATTTACTGCTTGACCTGAGATGAGTTACTCAGTCTTTCTGGACCTCAGTTATGTTTACGTTCAAATGAGGACTTAATAGGTGAGATTAAATGAAATAATGTGTGTGAAATGAAATATCATACCTTGTACATACTAGGCACTTCATGGTAATACACGCTGTGATTGTTCCCAAAAAACCTTATCTGTAATTGTCTTTGGCTTTCATGTATATTGGGGGTGGGTGGGTGGGGAGGAATGTGGGTGCTTCTAAAACATTCATTCCCCTTGGATGAGGACAGCTAAGTGTCATCTGTATTGATGATCCTCAGACCCTCACGTGGCTTTGGGACCTGAGATGATAATGGCTCTTATTAAGAGACTCTGGTCCTGTGGGCTATCATTCTGCTGTTAGCCCTGGTCATCTCCTTTCATTTGCAGAGCTCTTATCCTACACTGAACAGAAGACCCAGGAAAGATAATGAACCTCATTTGTATCCGTTAGGGTCTCAACCTGCTCTGAAATGCTCTTCATTAGCCTGTGAGCCGAATGTGTTCTCATTACTCTTGATCTTTCAGAAGTATTTGCTTCTGTCTTTTTCTGGTTATTTCTCCTTGAAACTTTCAAAAACTGGGTGAGAAATGTGTTTTCTTGTATCTTCTCATGACATACATTTTATGTTTTTAAATCTTGTGTGTCAGTGTGTGTGTGTGGTTCACGTGTGTGTCTGGGTATGATGTGTGTGTACATGTATGTGGTTTATATGTGTTTGTGTGTTATATCTGTATATGTATGTGTGCAGGTACACTCTTCTGTGTCTCCCTCTATCCATCTCCACCTCACTGTTTATGAAAGTGTCTTCCTTGAATATGGAACTCTGTGCTGGCCGGTCAATAAGCCCCCAGGATAAGCTGTTTCTACCCTTCATCCTGGAAACCTACGTGTCCAACTATGCATAGCTTCTTAAGTGGGCTCCTGGGACCTGAACTCAGCTTCTCATGCTTGATCAGGGGTCTCTTTACCTACTGCAATCAGCCTTCTCATTGTCCTCCCACATGGTTCATTGCTGACCTAGAAGCCTTCCTTCTTCCCGCAATGTATGCAGACCCTCTAAGGTTTGGGCCTTTACGCAGCTCTGTTCCTTGGTGATGATTGGCCAGCCAGCCATAGAGGAGCTCCAGAGAGAAATGCCTGATTGCAAAAATGTCAGTTTCCCTTCTTAGAGCAACCAGACAACTAACACACACTCAGGATTGTGCTGCGAGCTCTAGGCTTGTGTGCAAGCTCGAAGAACAAATCAATATGCACAAAAACCAAACACACAGCTGCCTCCAGCCTCAGCTTCACTGGCAGATAAAGAGGGGAGTTGGTGCTATGTTAATGGGATCTTTCCCCGGTCAGGGAAGCAGACACCATTCTGGAACCTGCAGAGGTCTCTGAGGTTTGCCCACCGTCACAGGATGCCTTCCTCATATTGCAAATGGCCCTAGAGGAGTGCAGAAAACCACCTGGGGGGTGGGGGGAAAGCAGTCTCTTCCAAGGTGTCCTCATGCAAGTGAGGACCGTTTGGGATTTCAGACAGCCCTGGCTCCCACGTGGTCTTCCCACAGTCACAAATCCGATTCTGCTAGTAACTGTTTTGGTAAATGAGTCACATTGTAGCAATCTCCATGAATCAGAGATAATTATATTTTTACTCAGCCAGCACTGGTGAAGAAAACGCCCTCATTCTTCAATTAGCTCCTTTCAGTCTAGTGTTTTCGAGGGTCTTTCAGAGAATGTTAACCTAGCTCCCTATCCGTCTCCAAATCTGCCAAAGCCTTCTTGGTTTCCACGCCTCCCCAGGTTTTCTTGGGGATTCTTCATCATTCTCCTTCTCTTCCCATTCACAGGAAGCCACTGCAGTGGATTAAATTAGGCTGCCCAGAGGGGACAGAGATAACATTCTTCCATAGCCAGGAGAGTTATTTATAAACCGTGACATTAGTCTTTCTTTCCTCAAAGAAAAAGTTATTGTTCACATCTCATCTGTCTTATACTAACCTAAAATCTTCCTTGGAAAGACCATGGAATTGAGATGAAATTGCCATTCTGGCTATTGTTCTGAGCCCCAAGAAGTACACTGACGGCTTTATATGGTCAATTCCCAACAGGTCACAATGATCCCATGAATTAGCCATCATTTTTTCTATTTAACATAACTAAACGGAGGCTTTAAAGATGAAATTATTTGCATAGGTCCTATCAGCTGTACCACAACCTCCTGGAGCCAAGCTTTGCTTGAGTAATCTATTATTTTATTTGTGTTTTGCTTTTATATCTTGAACTCTGTCTGTAGCTAAGGATGACCTTGAACTCCTGATTCTCCTATCTCTACCTTCTGAATGCTAAGATTACAGGCACACATCACCAATACCTATGGTTTCAACTGTCTGTTAATATATTGCCTCCTTTGTAATCTTTCTGTGTTTGTCTGTTTGGATGTCTATAATAAAGAGACCAGGTAGTATAAATAGCCCACAATAATTATTCTTTTGGTCATAGAAACTGGGAAGTCTAAACTGAAGGTGCCAGAAACTTCTGATTGTGGTGTGGCTCTACTGTGTCGACTTCCAATATATTGCTTTATCTATATCATTTACAAAGTTTTTGTTCCTCTTCATCAGGGTTGAGCCCCCAAGACCAGTCTCTCCCAGTGAGCTCAAGTGAATACCATGGCATGTGGAATGAGGGAAGGCCACCAAGATTCAAACCACAGAATTGCTCTTATCTGGTACAGTGGTACCCTCTCTGTGTTCTGGCCCTGAAAGAGTGAACCTAGAATCATCAGACCCACACTTTGAGGTCATCAGAATGTCACCAATGGAGGTGACTGACTTCCTTCAGTTCATATCATCTAGACATGGACAGGAGCTAAGGCAGGAATGACTTCCCAGATCCCATTTCTTTATATATGTTTCCTTTTGCAGATTATGCCCAGGGCCTTTGGGAAGTTAAGCTATATTTCAGTTGTCTTTAAGACCTTCACAACTTTGTTATTTATTTATGTGTTGACACACATGTAAAGGTCAGTTTTCTCCTTCTACTATGTAGGTCCTAAGGATCAAATTCAGGCTACCAGGCTTGGTAGCAAGTGCCTTTACCTTATCTGGTCACCCCTCCTTGGGACCTTTGAGTTTGCCTTTTGTGTTCTCTTTGATTGCTAGTCTTCTTCTCTCTACAGACCATCACAATCAGCTTTACCCTTCAGAGTTCCAGTTTCTATGGCCTGTGGTTGAGCCTGGGTGGCAGGTTATTCTGGGTACTGCCAGAGTGTTACTGTCAAGTACCAGCCCTGGGTCTGATCTGATGGGAATGGCTGTGGCCTCATAATCTCATTTCTATTAGGAACATAAGCTCCCTGAGGCCCATGCAGCAAATGTTTGGTTGCTGGCCTCTGGTGTTACAATGAAGTAGCTACCTAGTTTGTAAAAGTTAAAGGTATCATCCATCTATGACCCACTGTCCTAAGAAAGGAATGTTGCTCCTCTCCCACACAGAAGGAAGTGCCATACTACACCATAAACTTACCCTCTTTGTAGACTGTCTTCATTAGTGTTGTGCTTCCCACTATCAGAAACTCACAGGCTTGATGGATGGGAAGAAAATGAGAACTCAGGTTTATTACATTCATAAAGGGAAGGAAGTTAGGCAGGATGGCACATTCCTATGATTCCAGCACTTGGGGGGTGGAGCTAGAAGGTGAGGAGTTCAGGGTCATCTTTGGCTACATATCAAGTTTGAGGTCACCCTGGACTATATGAAATCCCATCTCAAGGGGGAAGAAAAAAGAGCAAAAGAACCCCCCAAACACACAAAATGGTACCACCACTCAGTGTCACCAAATAAAGTTTATTCTTTTAGTTGTGGATACTGTGTGTGTAGACAACATTGACAGGTCTGGTTCCCCTTGGCTCACAGATGGCCATCTTCTTGCTGTGACCTCTCATGGTCCTCTTTATTTATAATTCATTCTAGCCCCTTCTCTAGCGGACAGCAGTGGTGAGGGAATAGGGCTTATTCTATCGACTTCATTTTGACCTGTTCACATGTCTGGTTTGGGACTGAGGGTGAATCTCCTTCAAGTCCACTTTCTGCCTTCTGAGTCCTTCGAAAGCTCCTGGCATGAGTTGCATTTGGGATGTCTGCTTGTGTCTTGAGAAGGCGCTGTCCCTGGATGCATGGCTGCCTCCCAACCTCCCCCTTTCTCTAAAGGCACCTATCAGATTGGAGTGAGGTCCATCCTAACAACTTCATTTAAAACTGATGACCTCTGCATGGACACCCTTTATTCAGAGATACAAGGGCTTAGAACTTCAAGATCTTTTTTCTTTTTCTTCCTTCTTTTCTTTCTTTCTTTTTTAAATTGGACAAGACAGAGCAATAAATTTAGGCATTTCATGCAAACCTTCCTGAAACTGCTGGATGAGAAAGACATTTCTTTTTACTCTTACCTTCCTTTTGCAATCAAGAAGGGGTGTGTGTGTGTGTGTGTGTGTGTGTGTGTGTGTGTGTGTGTGTGAAGAGGATGGGATAGACAGTGTAGCTGAAGAAGGAAAGTGCAGTGCAGCCAGGGCAGGCTTTGTGGTTGTTGTTGTTGTTTAATGTTTAGAAAACTAAAGAAATGGAAATCAATTATAGGGTCTACCTGAATTTTATTTCCTCACCCCAAACCAAATTACTCAGCAAACTTATCGCTTGCTACTGCAGGCTTTGGTATTAAAGAAAACAATCAGGCGGGCAGGATTAATCTCCGGCAGCCGCCTTATCTTTAACTTGCACCTTTGTTATTTTCTGATGAGCTTCTCCCTTTTTGCTGCCACATTGTACCATACCTCACTGCTTCCTTTCATTTTATCATCAGGCAGGAGCGGAGGACCTTTCAGTTTATTAAAAAACCTTTATTTGTGAAGAACAAAGAGGGGGAAAGGCAAACAATGAGGTCAGACAATCTCCTTCCTGCCAGGAGTCACTCACCTGTTATTTAGAGTGTTATCAGTTGGGGGGGGACTTGCATCCTGGAAAATGAGGCTTTCACAGGGTCTTCAGCGCGCGCGTGTGCGCGCGCGCGCGCGCACACACACACACACACACACCCTCACATCTGACTGACTGACTTCACATCGACCTCCATGAAAGGTCCTGGACTAACAAGGCTGTGGTATTTTTGTTTGTTTGTTTGTTTTTAAACTTTTGAAAGCCTGTCTAGCAATTCTGTCCCATGCTTTCTTTCTGTTTCACTTTCTTCTCCAGTGTAGCCAGGATTCCTGTGAAGAAGAGAGCCTTGACCATTTTAGTCCTTTGTGAGCTGAGAACAACTTGGCTGGTTATCCAGGGAGCAATGTATCTTTGTGTATCTCTCATGTAACTCCCACCATCACCACCACTGCTACCATCACCATCCCCACCATCACCACCACCACCAACGCCATCACCACCACTACTATCATTAACATCACTATTACCATCAGCATCACCATTACCACTATCATTACCATCATCACCATCCCCACCATTAATACCATCCCCACCACATTAATACCATTACCACCACTACTACCATTAGCATCACCATTACCACTATTATTATCATCAACACCATTACTACATCCCCATCACTATCAATATCATCATTACCACCACTATTGCCATTATCACCATCACCATCATCACCATGACTACCACCAATACCACCATTATCATTATCATCATCACCACTATTGCCATTTTCACCATCACCACCATCACCACCATTATCACATCATCATCATCACCATCACCATTATCACCATCATCACCATTATTACTAACACTATTGTGGTACTTTGAATATGTTGTTCCCCATAAATCTCAGGCATTTGAATACTTGGTTCCTAGTTGGTGGCTTTTTTTTTCTTTTTAAGGACGATTAGGGTTGGCCTTGCCAGAGGAAGTACATCATGGAGACAGGGCAGCCTCTGAGGTTACCTCCCTATTCTTTTGGCTGCTGCTCTAGTCACCTGATGTCTGTTACCTCCACTCCTTCATCACTCATTCTAGCCCTTTGGAACCAAAATCCTCAAGTAAACTTTTACCCCTATAAATTTGTCACACATAATGTTTATCACATTAAAAAAGTAACTAAGACAGTGACCATCACTACCATCAACATCATAACGACAATTTTGAGGCAGTGTCCCTTCATTTAGCCCAGGATAGCTTCAAACTCTTTGATCCTCCTTCTAGGCAAGTGCCGCCACACTTGGTCTCTTCTGTATATCTTACCTTTATTATTTTGGGAGGGATCTGCTTGGGGCATTTGCTGACTCCTTTTTGGAGGCTATTTACATGCTAGTGGCTATTTGAGGTTTTCACCAGCTGCTTCAATGTGACTCCAATGCTTGGTGAGGTCATATTCATATATGTGTGCCCCAATTTCTTCTTGTCCCAAAGGAGGTCAGAAAAGATGGATAGGGGCTGGAGAGATCACTAAGGATGCTTGCTCTCCTGAGTTCTCAGCATCTATATTGAGCATCTAACAATTGCCTATAACTCCAGTTCCAGGGGATACAAAATGCTTTTCAGGCCACCAGGGCACCCTCGCACAGAGTCATACACATAAAGTTTTACAATCTTTATTATTTTGTTCTATATGTTTGAGTGTTTCACCAACATGTTTGTCTGTGGACCACATGTATTCCTGGTACCTGTGGAGGTCAGAAGAGAGCGTCAGATTTCCTGGAACTGGAGTTACAGTTATGCACCTACCATATGGATGCTAGATTCCATCCTCTGGAAGAGCAGCAAGTCTTAACCACTGAGGCATCTCTCTAGCACCTAAAAATAAATCTTTAAAAAGAGATGGAGAAGACTCCTAGAGTTTCTGATGCTCTGGTTCATTTTACAACAGAACAACTTCTAGCCATGCTCATTATGTTAGTTTCTTTCCTTGTTTCTGTGACATAATATCTGAAAAAAGCAATTTAAGGAGTTTAATTCGGCTCATAATTTATTTCAGTCCATCACCGCAGGGAAGGTGTAGGGACAGCAGTGTGCAGCAGCTGATCACAGGAACCAGAGAGGTAAATGTTGCAGCTCAGCTTGATCTCCCACTTTTCTTCAGCCCAGAGCCACAGCCGGTGAGGAGGTAACATTCAGCATGTGATAGTCTGTGAGAAGGTGAGCTTCCTTCCTCAGTTAAGAAACAGGCCCGGGGCTGGAGAGATGGCTCAGCGGTTAAGAGCACCATCTGCTCTTCCAGAGGACCCGGGTTCGATTCCCAGCACCCACATGGCAGCTAACAACTGTCTGTAGTTCCAGTTCCAGGCAAAACACCAAGGCAAATAAATAAATAAAGTTTTTTTTAAAAAAAAAAAAAAAAAAAAAAAAAAAGAAACAGGCCCATACGTATTTCCCTGGGTGATTTTAAATCCTAGGAGAGTTAGCTGACAAGATAAGCCAGCAGTCATATTTAAATGTCACCACTGTATTTGCTTCGGATGGGCAAGGCACCTGTGAGCCAGTCACTTAAACCCCTCCAAGAGTCTGGCCGCTCAGGGCTCACAGGGATCTGTGTGCGAAGTGCACACTCACCTGTGGCTCACACCATGATGCAAGTCAGTGCAGCACGGGACCCCAGTGAGACCTGTGGCTTTTGTCCTCCAGCAGGTGTGTTTGTTCCTCACCGGACCACACATGGGGCTCTGCCCTCTTGAGTCAGAAGGCCAGACTTGGGGGAATTGGCTCAGCTGCTCCAGCTCTCTCCAGGCCGAAGCCGAGGCGTCACTGGGCTTGTGAACTCACCCAAAGTCCAGGGTTCTCTTTCACATCTTCTAAGGACAGACAATGCCATAGGCTGCCTGCACTTTCTAATCTTGGGGCAGTTTATATCCCACTTTTCATCTAGGACAGTAGGACCATATCCTCTGTCACTTCACCTTCTTATCCCCCAGAGGCTCCTGTGATCAGGCCAGGCCTACCAGGTCTAATCTCCCTCTTGCCTGAAGGTGATATTTCTCATGTTCACAGGTTTCCTCAGAGCAGGGCACAGCACACATACAGACTTGAGCAATAGGAGGCAGGAACTTTGGGACACCTGAGAAGTCTACCTCTCTCACACAAGTGTTTGCATTTCTTCGGTTCTATCATCTTTCTCTGGGGTAAGAGAATGATCTGCTGACAGGGAACAGCTATTATGGTTGGTCTTCTAGCTGTTTGGAAAGACTCTAAGGGTATCACAGCCCTGTGGGGACTGCCTAAACCCATGGCGTTGTTAGTACAGGAAGATGTCACTGGAGGTAGCCAGGAATGTTGGGGACCTGGCTGTAATGCTGACCATTTGCTTGTCTGTATTTGACAAGGGTTACTTACTTACTCGGTGACTTTGACCTCTACTGCCTTCTCAAGGCTTTTCCAACCCCCAATTTCCTGTGTAAATGATCTCAATTTAGAAGCTCAAATCAGGCCTTCCGGTTTTTGACCTTGCATCCTGTTAATTAGCTTCCATTTCACTCACAATCCTAATCTCTGAGGTCCTGACCTCATTGGTAACCTGAAACCCAGTTTTTCAGATTCTCCCTTGTTCATATCTGATTCTATCTTTGCGTCTGGGCTGGACCCTGACTATCGTATATGATTTGCTTTGGCAACACAGCAGGGGAAGCCCCACCTCTTCTCCCAACAAGGAACTGGTCATCCATATGTCCCTGGGCACCCATTGCCCTGCTGTGCACCCATCCTCCTGTCTTCTCCCTCCTTCTCCTGCTTCTTGGGAGGCTTTGGAGTCTCAGATGTGACTTTGAAAAGGCTCAGAGGCCAGCTTCTCAGCCCAGCTCACTTCTGTAAACTCTGCTGAACTCACACCACTTCCGAGCCGAGATCAAGAGTTGCATCCTCTCTCTGGGGATTGATGTCCTGGCCTTACCTCCAGGACAAGGCTTGGGATCTAATGACAAAGGTCTTTTCCATTCCTGTTGCACTCTGCTGCTATTTTGATCATACAGACATGGATGGCCCTGCACACACACACACACACACACACACACACACACACACAGAGAGAGAGAGAGAGAGAGAGAGAGAGAGAGAGAGAGAGTCAAACTCACAGTGAGACTCCACTTTAGTCACATTAGGATTGCTATTGTTAGATATGTATGAAAATGTCATAATGTGTTTCATTAGTTTATATACTAATTTGAATAAGTAATGGGGGGGCAGGGGCAGCAAGACAGCTCACCTGTAAGCATGCTTGCCTCACATATTGAGTTTGACTCCTGGAAGCCACATAAAAGACAGAATCTACTTCATGGTGGTGCCCTCTGACTTTTACAAACACACCAAGGCATGTGTTCCTATACCTCCCGCTTCATACATCATCCGCATTGATAATAAATAACCCCCCTCTATGATTGTTAATAATAGTTCTGAAAAAAGTGACAGTGGCAGATGACCAGTGCTGAAGAGAGTGCAGAGAAACTAGTGCCCTTGAGAATCGCTGGTGTCAGGGTAAAATGTGGCAGACAGAACAATGGGGTCACCCGATGAGTCTGGCAGTTCTTCTGCAGGTATGTACCGTATAGAAAGGAATGGGACACAGGAGCTCACAGCAGCATTGCCCAGGATGCCCTAAAGTTGAAAACATCCAAATGGTCCTTGACAGATGATTGGATAAACAAAGCTTACATAATGGAGTCACCTGATTCAGCCACACAAGGATGGGGATCCTGACACATGCTACAATGTAGGTAAGCCTGTAGGACATTATGTAAAGGTAAAGCAAGCCAGACACAAATAAACATAAAATTCCATTTATATGAGATATGCAATCAGTCCAAGAAAACAGAAATGCGCTGGGGGTGTGTGAAGAACAGGAAATGATGTTTGTTAAATGAATGTAGTGTTTCTGCAGTGGTTTTGGGTAAGTGGATCTCCAAAGCCTCACATGTTGAGGAGTTGGTTCCCAGCTTATGATGTTATTGGGTGGACTCTTTGAGAGTGGCGTTTAATGGGAGGCAGTTATGTCACTGTGTTTGGTGCAGAGCAGGTATGGCAACCTTAGCTACTTCAGTCCTTTCCTCTCTTGTCTTCACCTCCTCACACCAGCTATGTGTGCTGCCTTCCCACAAGCCCTCAAGCAGTGTGATCAATGGTCATCATGGAAACCTATAAAATGGAGCTCACACAAACCTTACCTTCTTATATGTTAACCGCCTCAGGTATTTTGTCACAGTCATGAAAAACTAACTTTTGGTTTAGGAATAAAAATATTCTGGGGATGAAATTGTGATGATTGTGTGACATTGTTGAAAAGTATTTAGTGCTGCTGACAGTATACTCAGAAATGGTAGAAGTAGTAAACTTTATATTACCACAGAATAATCAAGACATGGGCATGCTTATATGCGTTGTTTGAAAGACTGTGATGCACAGATTACATAGCATATTACAAGTTTAAGAGTCTCCTTCCTTCCTTATTTTTTTTTTCTTTTTTTGGGGGGGAGGATCAGAGTCTCCATATTTCCTGTAGCTCAGGCTGGCTTTGAATTCACATTCTCCTATCTTGGCCTCCTGGTACTGAGGTTGCTGGAGTGCCATCATGTCTGGTTCACAGCTACAGACATTTTTGAATGGTGTGTTTTAGCTCAAGACACAAGACACACTGTGAACATGAGAAAAGCCAGTGGGAGAATGCCACAGTGTATGAGTCCCTTCCAGCTCTTTCCAGCTAGATGGCAGGATGTGGCAGCTGTATTTATCCCATTCTTAATAATTAAACACAGAAACAGCTCTCCAAACGGAAGCATCCTGTTCTGGGTTTGTCCAACCAACTATTTGAAGATGGTAAAAGTTTGTTTTTTTATTTCCAGAATTGTATAACCTGCTTTTCCACCATGAAGCATGTTTAAGCTCATATAAAAAAGTGGCACAGAGCCAGGCATCACGGGGCATGCCTGTAATCCCAGCACTCAGGACAATTTGGAATACAAGGCCAGGGTTAAGGAAAAAAAAATGTTTCAAAACAACAATAATGACAAGAACAAAGACAAACCATACACAGAAAGGAGATGTAACATAAACACGCCTTGCTAACTCTAATGAGGACTTGAGCTCTTCATCTCAAAGCCCTGGCTTGGGAGGCACAATGGGGCTTAGAGTGTTAACCAGTGTCAATGACTCTGGGCAAGTAGCTTAACTTTCAATGTGTGTGTGTGTGTGTGTATGTGTGTGTGTAGTTTTCTCCTGTACCAGGCAAGAGAGAGTATACTGGAATCATCCATGCATTTCACATGTGTTCATGAGCAGTTGCTTTGGGTAAAGGACTCTGCTAATGTCCCCATGTTCATCCCAATCATAGGACGACCTGGGTTTGGCTGCTAGAAGTAATCACTTTAGCAATGGTGGGTTGGTATCAGCAAGTCCTGCAACCAAGCACACAATCAACCAGGTTTGCAAATATTTTGTAGAAATAATGCACCTGTACTGAACATACACAGGCATCATCCTAGTTTGTACCCCCTGGACACTACAGTCTAACAATTCACATGGCATTTATGTTGTTCGCCATTAGAGGCCATCTGGAGATGATTGAGTGGATGGGAGAATACATGTGCATCCTCTGCAAATGCTTCACTATTTCTATAATGGACGTGAGCTTCTGATTCTTTTGGTACCAAGGTCTTGTGGATGTTGAATTCAACAATAAGGCACGTCCTTTATTATCAAGACCTCCTGCCAAGCTCTGGTTCCTTGTCTGTTTCTATCATGTTTGCAGATATTGGTTTTACCCTGCATTTCTCTTGCTTGGCATATTACTTCATCACTCCAGTGGGCTGTGTGTCCCAGAGGTGTGAGAGGCCCCATGCAGTAGACCATGCCTTAGCTAGGTCTCTATTGCTGATAAACACCATAACCACATACAACTTGGGGAGGAAAGGGTTTATTCCATCCTACAGGTCAGAGTCCATCACTGAGGGAAGTCAAGGCATGGAAATAAGAACTGAAGCAAGCACCGTGGTTTATTCCATTTTCCTATACCACCAGGACCACCTCCTACCTAGGCATGGCACCATCCACAGTAGGCTGGGATCTCCCACATCAGTTGTTAAATAATAAAATGATCCATAGGCTCATCAATAGGCAACATGATGGAGGCATTTTCTCAATTGTGGTTTCCTTTCCCAGACGATTTTATCCTGTGTCAATTTGACAAAACAAACACTAACCAGGACACTATACAACATGGATGTCCTCAAAATCTCATACTGGCTCACTTTCTGATTCTGAAAGTAATGTAGCAGTAAGTTAGGAAACAGTGCGCAATGCTCTAATCCAGGAGAAAGGATAGGTACTGACCTGAAGGAGTCAGTGGAGACAGAAAGGAGGCAAGGCAGTGACACCTGGCAGACGGAGTCAGCCTGATCTGTGGCTCAGAATCCTGTAAACTCTCTGCTGGGTCTTCAGCAGGCTCACCTGCTGGCCACACCCGCCAGTGCCAGCTTATGGGAGCATCCAGGCTGGCGGGTGGGCCCCGCTAAAGGGAGTGTGGAGGCAGGTGGCATGTAGAAGCTCAAGCAGGTGGTGGGTGTAGGAAAAGTACAAGGCTGGCTGGGTGGAGTGAAGCACAGGAAGCCAGAGATGGGTGACATGTGTCAATATGGGCCTCCCTGGAGGAGCAGCAGACAGGAAGCTACCAGGGGTGGAGCAAGGTACAGTGAGGTAAGGACCAGACTTGGGAGAATAAATGTGGGGAGGCTTATTAGGGCAGAGCCTCAGAAAAGAGGGATCTGATAAGGACTGAGCACAGGGTGGGGGACTGGCTGCAAAGAAAAAGCAGGGGCAAGAATTAAACAGGGTTTATTGTTGATCCGGTTCTTTCCTCACTCAGTAAACACCAACTGTGCGCCTATTATGCGACAGGCACACTGCCGGATGGGAGGAGGCGTGGATGTGAGGGAGGGTGAACAGATCAGTACACTCCAGCAACAGGGATATCGGAGAGACATAGAGACAGAACAGGAGTTTGGTTGTAGATACTGTTAAAGACGTGCCATGGAGGAGATGCTGCAGTAGAGAGTAGACAAAGAAGGACCTGTTGACAGTGTAACTTGATGCTGCTGCAGGAAGGAGGGGAGGTGGTACCATGTGGGAGGGCTAGAGCTGGTGCCCAGGAGCCACTGAGGACTAGACTGGAGGCAAAGGAGAAAGCAGGTAGTACAGCTAGGGGTGGATGGTGATAGTAGAGGACGAGGCAAAACTCAAGCTTTGTAGAGACTGCAAGTATAACAGAGGGCTAAGATTTTATTATTTATTGAATTTTATATGTGTTTATGTGTACATACCTGCTCTGTGTATGGGGCTATACCTGCATGTGTGTGAGCATTTTTGTGGAGTTGAGAGGAAGTTGATCTGTTGTCCATCAGTGTTGTTATCCACCTTGTGGTTTGAAAGAGGGTCTCTTATTGGCTTGGAGCTTCCTAAGTAGGCTAGGCTGGCTAGCTAGTGAGCCACAGGGTCCTGCCTGCCCCTGCTTCCCGACTGCTGGAATTGTGAGCATACCCCATAAGGCATTGCTTTATAGTAGTTTCTAAGGAATAGACTCAGGTCTGAATGCTTGCTTGCATGGCAAACATTTTGCTGATAGAGCTATCTCTCCAACACCTATTCATTCATTTTTATTCATTCATTTATATACATACAAATGTAATTGAAAAGCTATTCATGACCTAATAGAATATTTAAGTTGAATTAATTTGATACCTTTTTATGTGAAATCTCTTTTATTCAGAGGGTATATGATAACTCAACAGTAGAGTTCTTGCTTTCTATGCTCCTGACCTTGGGTTTAATTCCCAGTATATAAAGAAAGGTAGTTAGTGAGGTAGAGGTGGTGCTTTGCCCTCTGTGTGTGATACAGTAGACTTGTTACCTGCTTCTGTTGACTATTAAAACAGTGAACAAAACTTTACAGGAATATATGTATTTCATTATAGTTTATTTGTTTAATGTATGTGTGCAAGTATATGTGCATATGGAGGTCAGAAGACAGCTTGTGGGAGTCAATTCTCTCTTTGTATCATGTGGACTCTAGGGATTGAATCTAAGTTATCAGGTTTGGTAGGAGTCTATGGTGGTTTGAATAAAAATTTCCCTCTTAGCCAATAGGGAGTGGTAGAGTGGTACTATTAGGAAGTGTGGCCTTGATGGAGTGGGTGTGGCCTTGTTGGAGGAAGTGTGTCACTGTGAGTGGGCTTTGAGGTTTCAGATGCTCAGGCCAGGCCAGTGTAATTCTCTCTTCCTGCTGCCTGCTAATACAGAACTCTCATCTCCTTCTCCAGAATCATGAATGCCTGCATGCTGCCATGCTTCCCAGCATGATGATAATGGACTAAACCTCTGAATCTGTAAGACAGCCCTGATTAAATATTCTCCTTTATAAAAGTTGACATGGTCATGGTGTCTCTTCACAGCAATAGGAACTCCAATGGAGACAGAGTCTTTACCTGCTCAACTGTCTTGCTGACCCTGTTCATTTTATTTTTATATATCATATGCATCTTCAACTCTTCATCTTCCTACATGTCACACGCTCATGAAGACATCTTTTGATCTCATGGTACAAAGGTACCCATAACTCTGAGAAGTTAACAAATGATACATGTATGCAACACTTTAAGAGAATGTCAGTTCATCTGCCACAGTTCTGTTATCTGTCTTGACTATAACGACTAAAGGCAGAGTGTCTAGATTTTAATTGAAGACTTTGACTGGATATTCATCATAAAGGTCCTGGCCTAGTTAAGGTTGGCATAAGGTGAGAAATAAATAGGTAACGAGCTGGCATGAATGTACTTTGGGCAGACCTGAATTAGAGAAAGGAATTGTTGGTTTAGGAGTGGGGCTGATGGTCATAGAGTTGGAGGGTGGGACTAAATGTGACAGCTGTCTGGTGGTTGACTCTAGGTCTGTTTGTAATATCAAGGGCCTGTGAACAGTACCTCCACCTGTAATAAGTTTTATTTTAAGAAGAGTAGAAAGCTCTTGATGATTTTAGGGAAAAGAAATGTCTTTTGTGCTAAGTGTTACAGAAGATCACAATCTGATCTTGCTGTTCCAGACACTGGAAGCCTGAGATTGGGGCCACTTCAAGCAGGTACTGATCTTGGCTTATCCATACCATCTTCTAAGTACATACTCACATGGTAGAAAGGAAGCAGGCTGTGATATTATTATTATTATATCCTTTACAAAAACATCAGATGCATCAAAGTAGTGACATTCCTATGACCTTATCTAACCCTAACTACTACTGAAAGGACATGTCTCCAAATTTTGTCACATTGAACATTAATCAGATGTCCACACATGAATTCTGTGATGGTGGCAATGTGACAAACATTCAATCCACATGGGTGGTGACTAGACATTCCAGCACCCTCTCTGGATACTGTGTGTCATTGTGGGATATTTGATCACACCATGTAAAGATGTGTCTCTGTCCTTACTTGCCTAAGTATCCTTTTGATTGGTTTAACAAAGAGTAAACAACCAATATGTAGGCAGGACAGGATAGGTGCAACTTCCAGGCAGAGGTAGAAACTCTGAGAAAGAATCAGAGAGGTAGAGATTCGCCAGTGAGATGTAGAGAACATCAGATGTACATTATGGAGTAGAGGTAACAAGCCATGTGAAAGAGCATAGTAAATAGGTTATTTAAGTTATAAGAGATAGTTTGGAACAAGCCTAAGCTAAGGTCAAGCTTTTATAATTTTTGTTTTGTTTTGTTTTGTTTTGAGACAGAGCTTCTCTGTGTAACAGCCTTGGTTAGCCTTGAACTCACTGAGATCTGCCTGCCTCTGCCTTTGAAGCTCTGGGATTAAAGGTATGCACAATAATAGGTCTCTGTGTCATTATTTGGGAGCTGACAGTCCAAGGAAAGTTTGAATACATTTGACACCCCATGTTGGGTGTCAGATGTTGTTTTCCCCTTGACTTAGAGGCTGTACCTGAGTCTACTGTATTTAGCGATTGTCTGTGGTCGCACAGTCAGAGCCCTGTCACTCAGGCCATGCCCTGGCAGGACCTCTGGTCCTACTAGCACCAGTTTGGCTGCTGCCACCAAATGTAGTTTTAATTAGTCTCTATTATAAAAATTCAGGAGTCGGATGTTGGGATAAAAGCTTGCTAGCTCAGAGAGACCAAGAAGCAACCAGCTGACCTTCCTCTTTGGATGGCAAACCAGCAAGAGACCATCTCTCTGTTGCGCCAAACCATAAAGACTATGGAACTCCAAGTCCCTTCATTCTCCTTCCTGTGTGTCTCTCTGTTCATCTTTCTGGCTCGTCTGTGCTCCCTATAGCTAGTTCCTGTCAACTAGCTGCTGGCTCCACCACCTGATCCAAGATTGATTTTATTAACACAATATTAGGTTTCACAGTGTGATCAAAGACCCTGCAACAGTGTGTTCATTTTGTGTGTGTGTGTGTGGGGGGGGGAGAGAAGATGGATTTGAAATCCTGAAGCATTTAGGTTTTCACAACAAATCACCATTTACAAGGACAGAAAGGCATGTCTGGAACCTAGGTTTTTCGGCAAGTTAGAATTGCAAGCAAACGGGATTAGCGGTGAGTACCAGTCACGGCCAGCAGCCAGCTCATTATAGTGAGAGACTAAAAGAAATGTTGTGTCTGTGTCACACTTGTTCCTATAATGCTGGAGAATGACAGAGGCAAGTGAGGAGGGAGCCAAAGATCAAGGTGACCTCATTCCAGTATTTCCGTGACATCCATCCTAACAGACAACCAGACAGTTTCACAGTTTCAAGTCTCTCTCTCTCTCTCTCTCTCTCTCTCTCTCTCTCTCTCTCTCTCTCTCTCACACACACACACACACACATACACACACACACCCCACACACCCCACGGACATGTGCACAAATCTTACGTGTATAGCTTGATGGGTTTTCATAAGGCAGGAACCAGGGACCCTGGGTCAGCATCACCAGCTCAGTGGAGAAAATGGTCCTAGCATCTTTCATAGCCCCTTCTGGCCATGTCTTCTCTCTCTCTCCTCCCTGGCATCCTGGCTTCTAAGAATCTGGATTAGCTTTGTCTGTTTGTGCACTTAAAATAAACTGAACCACTGGATTGTACTTTAAAGCTGACTTCAAAAGCTGTTTTTAAGTTTTTCCCAGAGTGAGACACCAACTTGAGGGGAGGGAACAGGGTTAGATAAATGCAGACATGCTGTAGTCAGATACAAATATGGCTGCTGCAGGAACCTTGTTTTGGAGACTTTATTATTTTTTCATTTTTGTGTGTGTGTGTATAGTGCATATGTGTATGTGCATGTTTTGCTTGCATGAACACACATACTCATACATGTGAAGGCCTAAGGTTGATGACAGGAATCATTCTCACTTGCCTTTTACACTTATTCAGTGAGGCAGGGTCTCTCAATGAAACTCAGAGCTCACCTGTGTGGCTAGTCTTGCTAACCGGTTTGTTTTGGGGATCCCTTGTTTCTGCCTTAGGGCCTAGAATTACAGGCAGGCTGCCCAGTCCCATTTAACGGGTGGGGATCTGACTTAAAATGCTCTAATCATTGAGCCATCTCTCTAGCCTTGACTGGCTGAGCAGGTCCCTTTGGCTATTAGTGTCTTGCCAAATTTCACACATTGTCATTTGCAAAACAAAATGTAAGAAGATAAAGAGACAGGAAAGCAGCTGATTTTCATATCACATGTTCTTAGTTTCGTTTCACAATATTTTGAAGTGGAAATTTTATTTTATCAATGAGGAGGGCCTAGGAAATGACTAAGTGCTTATCTGGCAAGTGTGAAGATGGAGTTTGGGCCTTGGCACACACCTAAAAATCCAGGCATGGCAGCACAGACCTGTAATTCCAACATGGGGGAGGTGGAAACTGGGGGACCCTGGACCTTTCTGGCCAGCTGTTTTAGCTCACTCAGAGAGATCCAGGATTGTGAGAGACCCTGCCTCAAAAAGCAAGGTGGAGAGCAATGGAGGAAGACACAAGACATTGATCACACACACATACACACACACACACACACACACACACACACACAACTCTATGAGGAAAGCAAGGTTCAGCAGCGAAGGGAAACAATTTTCTTAAGATCACATACCTAAAATTATGTCTGAGTCATTGTTTTTCCTTCCAGATTATCTCTAGATTTATCCGGATATCTTAACATCATGTCACCCTTTCCCTTGTATTAATCATGATTTTAAAATAGAAATATCTGTCTGATTAACTTATTCAGCAAATGAACAAGGCTTTTCATGTGACTGAGGCCCTCCGAGGTTTCAGGCAGCGTCTCACATACTGGGGAAGTGGTGATGAAGAAATGTGTACATGGAATGCACCCTTAAGAGTTCAGGGAGGTGCCCAGGAATACCTGAGCCACAAGCAGCAGCCTTCTTATCTCCACAGGCCCCATGCACACACTTGCTGCAATACATCCATACAGACAAGAAACTCATAAAAAATAAATGAACAAAAATATTTAAAGAAAAAGAAAGAGAACACAAAGTCAGGGGACATTAGGAGGTATGAGAGTGGATATGGGAGAAGCTGGGGAGATTGATATGGTCAAAATATACACATGTAAAGTCGAAACTGGGGCTGGTGAGATGGCTCTGTGGTTAAAGGCCCTTGTTTCCAAGCCTAATGACCCAGGTTTGATCCTTGAACCCGAAAGGATCGAAGGAGACAGCCACCTCGAACTTCCTCAATTGCCTTTTAGTCTCACATGTGTGTGGTGGCATGCACACTTGACAGGATTTAGAATCAGGACATGCATGTGAGAGATCATCTTGATTAGGTTGAGGTGAGAAAACTGGCCCTGAATATAAGACTCTTCATTCCCTCAGCTGGGGTCCTGGGCTAAATACAAAGAAGGCAGCTTTGCTTCATCCCCACCCCACCCCCCAGTTCCTGACTGGATACAGTTGTATCCAGCTTCCATACCTCCCTGGCAGATTGGACTCTTCTCTCTAAACTGTGAGCCAAAATAAACTCTTTTTTAATGTAAACTATCCTAGCCATAGGAAAGTAGCCTAGTGGTATGTGTGAGGTGGATGTGTGTGTGGGATGGGGTGGGGTGAGGAATGAGTGACTTCAGAGAAAGCTTCTGGAAAAGCACAGGCTGTTCTTTATGCACCACAGTGGGAATTAGCAGGGTGAACTGGCTGAAGGAGGTGCATTCTAGGTAGAGCTAGACGCTGTGCAAAGGCCCATTGTGAGCATAAAGGGATCAAAGAGCAACTCGGGTAGAGCACAGACAGGTGGGTGGAGCATGCTGGGAAATGCAGAGCAGATACTGCAGGAGCAAGACTAGATTGAGTGGCGAGGCTTTAAGAATTCTTTGCTGCAATGTGTGGATGGCCCCGGGGAATTAGCATTGTTTGTTTCCTTTGGGGGAATCTGTTTATCCCACAGTGCTCTCCAGAACCAAATTAAAAACAAACATCTAAACCACATTAGCTGCCTAGAAACACTGATAATAGGAGCCGAAGTGAAACCTGTTTGAGATGCTGAGTTCACATCAGGTGAACATGGCTGTCAACCTGCTGCTCATTCACTGAGTTCCTCTGGAAGCTTTGCACCAAGATGAAGGCATGCAGCGCTTGCCCTGTACAGTGAGAGGCAGGCGGCCTTGTCATCCTGGGATGCTAAGGATTTCTTAGTGCCCCAGCCTTCTCCATAAATCTATGTGTGTTCATATGCAACTATGTGCTTGTGGATGACAGTGAACAACCTTTGGTGTACTTCAAGTGTTATTCAACATGTTTTGGAGATAGGATGTTTCATTGGCCTGGATCTTACTTGAGTAGGTGAGAGTGGCTGGACAGTGAGCCCCAGTGATCTGCTTGTTTTAACTTCTCCAGAGCTAGGATTCCAAATGGCCCCACCACGCCCGACTTCTTCATGTACGTTCAGGCTCTGAGGATGGAATTCAGGTCCTTGGACTTGCAAAGGAAGCACTTTATCCACTAGTTGTCTACCCAGCTCCTGCTGTTCTGAAGGTATGTAACAATGGGTCAAAATACATCTTTTTGGTCAAGTTCATTTCTACCGACTTTACACATTATTTTTGCTTTAGCTACAGACTGGGCAGCAACCCCACAATTCCACTGTATATTAAGAGCTTCCAGCCTGTGGATGGCAAAGCCTTTAGGGGATTTAAAATCACTTCAAGGGAATCTGAGATCTGTAAGTACACCCTCTGTTGAATATAGACTGAATAAGAGGGTTAGAGTTAGGGTTAGGGTCCCTCCCTGGCCTAGGCCTATAAACTGCACAGAATACTTGGTGATTATGTAAATTTCTCACACCTCTGGCATTTTTAGCCTTAATTAGCAGAGACTGTAAGGATAGTACCTGGCTGGAGATGGCCCTTGCAGGGGAACCTTACACTCTGAAAGTGTGTAGCATCTAATTAGGCAATCGATATATTCAGATTTGATAGGGTTGAGGGAGTGTGTAGGTACTTACCTCCTTCACAGAGACTCTGGACTGTTGGTGTGAGGGACCAAGAAACTGATTCAGGCCTAGCAAGCCTGAAGAACAGTGGTAGATGCCCAAGAGTCATTAATGCAGATCCTGCAAGGGAGATGCATGTGCAGATCAGGAGACTTATCCTGCAAAGACATGGAGTGAACCTGCCTAGGCTCCATGAATCACGCTCCCCAACTGTGTGTTTGGATCCATAGGAATATTCTTGCAGAGCTGGCTGGGAGCCTAGAGGTAAGTGTGCTCCCACACCTGTGTGAAGTAGACTTGCATATGTTTATTTTTACTTTTGTGTTTCTAGGGGACCCAACTAGGGCCTTCTGCATACTAGGCAAGTGCTCTACCACTGAGTTGAATTCCCAGGTCAGAAATCAATGGCCAGACACTTGTAGCACCCCAGGTATGCAGCTTAGGAACTGTGGGAAATAGTTAGGCCTGTAATGCTGGTCAAACATTTCTGTGTTCATGAATAAGTTTTGTTAGTAGCTCTCTGATAGTGCATTTTTTCATAACCCTTCAGGTTTCTAAGAGTTTGATCTCCCCCCCACACACACACACCAAAAAAAAAAAAAAAAAAAAAATCTGGGCTTAGGTATTTTATACCTATTTTCAAGAGACAAATAACAAGTGTAGGGCTACAAGGACACCACTTCTATTTGTGGTAATTTGTGGTAGGCCCCCACCTTAGTGGTTTTCTGAGAGTATAAGCCCTTCACTGGTGCTGGTAGGTGGTGACTGGGACTGTCCTATAGCTGCAGAGGAGCAGGGGACGCTGCTTCCCTTGATGCCTCACAGCTACCTCCTTGTCTTCTCCTTTCCACAGGGGAGGATGAGGAAGGCAGCGAGCCTTCAGTATCCTGTGTTCAATTAGAACATCTCAACAAAGGGAGCTTGGTACATCCCATTCTGCCGAGACGAGTATGATCTGCTCAGCTCATCTAGATGGGAGGAAGAGCGGGGATCTGGATCTGACTGTGGCCGGAGGCCTTCTCTGAACACCTTGTCATCCCCTGTCATTTTCAGTTTGGAAATTTACCGTCAGAGAGAATCTAGCTTTCATACAAGATTTTCTTTCTTATGTGGGCAGCAGTTTCTCTTGGAATGATGTTGACAATCAGGCCCCACAATGAGCGTGGTCACTTAAGCATACCTTAAGAAATCCTGAGCCGGATGTCCCTCCTCAAAGCGTGCTTCTCCCATCAGCTTGAGGACAGCAACATACTGGTGGGGATCACAGTGGAGTACCCATTTCAATCCACACTAACTTTCCTGGGTGTGTACAGATTCCACCCAGCCTTTTTCCCCTTTGGGTGATTTTCAAAACTCTACCACACACACACACACACACACACACACACACACAATAAATAAATAAGAAAAAAAAATAAACAAAACAAGGAGGGAAAGCCCAAACAGGCTGAGCATCACCAGGGTACTGATAAAATTAGATTTTCTTATTGGCAATGTTCATGCCTCCTGCTTCACAGTAAATTTATCATTTCTTTTTCTCTGGCGTTGGTGTCTGGGGACATCAAGACATGTCTTCACCTTGAGCACCTGAAGATAGTGTACCACTTCTCTGCCTCTCTGTTTTCTCCCCTCTGGGTAACAGCAGGAAAGTTCTGCCAACTCAGTGCACTCACTGAGGTGGTATCTGTAGCATCTGCTGCCGGTTACAAACTGGTCCTCCCCATTCCCCTCTCTCTATGGTCTTCATAGTCCACCTAGTTGAGGTGAGTGACAGCTTCTCCAGTGCCTGGTCCTGCTTCAGGCTTTGGCTTCAGCTACCAAGTTGTGTATCAGTACTACTGATGCCCAGGGCATTGTACTTTCTAACTGGTCCAGGCCTGATGAAGGATGCTTGGGACTTGACATTCCAATTATTCTTATTGAAGACTGGGCCATTGGGGTCAGAGGCCATGAAACAGGAATTTTATTTTATCTTATGCTTTGTCCTAGTTTGGATTTTTATTGCTGTGGCAACTCTTATGAGGGAAAACATTTAATTGGGCTAACTTACAATTTCAGAGGTTTATCCACTATCATCATGGTGAAAAGCATGGTGGTGTGTAGGCAGTCCTGGTACTGGCTTATAGGCAACAGGAAGTTGACTGACTATCACACTGAGGGAGGTGTGAGCAAAAGAGACCTCAAGGTCCACCCCCACAGTGACACACTTCCTCAAAAAAGGCCACACCTCCTAAGAGTGCCACTCTCTATGGGGACTATTTTCTTTTAAACCACCATGCCAGGCTGGGTTACTGTGCTTTCTCATGGTTTTGTTCTGTTTGTGACTTTCCAAGGGCTTCTCAGAGAATATTTTATTATAATTTAGTTTATATACTAAACACAATTTGTATCTTACAAACTCAATACCAACAGCCACTGCTAAACAAGTTATGTTTTTTAATTTTTTAATTTTTATTGTTGTTGTTATTGTCTGAATAACCCTGGCTTTAGTGATTTAAGCCCTAAAAACCAATTTATAATCAATGTTTCTATATTTTTTGTTTAAAGAATATTTATTTTACTTTCAAGTATGTGTATATTGTGTGTTTGCATAGAGGTCTGTGCATATGAGTGAAGCGTCCAAAGGTACCAGAAAAGAGAACCAGATTCCCGTGAAGCTGGAGTTAGGCATGTTGAGTTGTCAGATGTGATGCTGGGAATTAAACTTGAATTCTCTGCAAGAGTAGCACCTACTCTTAACCACTGAACCATCTCTCCAACCCCAGAGTTTACATTTTCTTACTGTCTTTTAACAGGTGCTGTTTCTCTTGCTTTTTCTTTATTATTATTTTTTTTTGGGGGGATAGAGTCTCACAAGGTAGCCCTTGCTGACTTGAAACTCACTATGTAGAACAGGTTGGCTTTGAACTAACAGATCTGCCTGTCTCTGTCCCCTAAGTGCTGGAATGGGAGCAAGACAGCAAGCTCACTCAGCTCTCATGTCCTTTAAATCCCTGCTCTAACTTAATGAACCTGCTCTTGACTTGAGAAGTATTTTAATCTTGGACACCAGAGGCTAATTACAGAAGACAAATACTTTCTTAAATTATAAAAATGGCTTTATCTTGTATATTTCTTATAAAGATAACAATATTATAGGGGCTGAAGAGATGGTCTTGTGGGTAAAAACACTTGCTATGCAAGCCTGATGATCTGAATTTGATCCCAAGAATCCATATAAGAAAGTGTGCTGTGTGGCTTGCATTTGAAATGACAAAATTATTATATTTATTATTAGAGGGAGATGTAGGTATAGGTAAGAGAATTACCCAGAAGCTGATGAGAGGAGCTAGTCCCCAGTACACAGGGCAGCAAGGACAAGAGTAACTCTGCCTCAACAAGGTGGGTGAGGAGAACCAATTCCTGAAGGTTGTCTGATGTCCATATGTGTGGGATGATATCTGGGTTTGTCTTAGGGTTTTTATTGCTGTGAAGAGACACCATGATCACAGCAACTCTTATAAAGGAAAACATTTAATCGAGATGATTCACAATTCAGTGGTTTAAGCCATCTTCATAGTAGTGTGCAGGCAGACATGGTACTGGAGAAGGAGCTGAGAGTTCTACATCTTGATCTGCAGGCAGCAGAAGCAACTGTGACACTGGGCATGGCCTGAGCACAGGAGACCTCCAAGTCCACTCCCACAGTGACACATTCCTCCAACAAGGCCATACCTACTCAGCAAACAAAGTCACACCTCCAAATAGTGCCACTCACTGTGGGGCCTTTTTCTTTCAAACCACCACAGTGGACATGTGCACCTATGCATGTATACACACAATAACAATAAAAGTGCCATACTTCACTTAACAATGTAAAAGAGCATGTGATTGTGTGTATATTTTACGTGATATTTGGCATGTCAGTTTATAATTATAGCGAAGGAAAACTGGTAGTTTTTTTAATTTCAAAATTTTAATAAATTAAGACATGAATAATGAATAAGCATGCCATTTTTCTCTATTCAAAAACCAACGAGCTATTTTAGTGACAGTTTTTAAATACCTATCTGGTGAGTGGAGTTTATAAACATTGCATTGATTTGTTTGAAGTGAATATCCATAAATAGAAGAAGATGAACATTACAGAAGATTCCACTGGCTTTGAAAGACATAGAAACATCAGGAAAATGCTGCTGCTTATTCATTTTGTTCCTGCTTGGTGTGTGTTGAAGAGGTCTTCTATGATGAACTTAACAAGGTAGGTGGGCCCAGGTGTTAACTTACACAGTGACCTTGGGCAGCTGTCAGGCTATAGGCAGGAAGTGGGAACAGGTAAATTGGGTCTTCAGCAGGGGTCCAGGACATGGCAGTGAATTCTACCTCTTCCATTTCTGTTCCTTTTGGGTGGCTCTGTTGATAAGAGGCTGTCAGTGGTAACATCCACTTACTTACAACTGCTACTTGGCTCATAAGCTCTCTGTGGCAGAGGGTTGGTTGTGGTGGTTTGAATAAAATGGCCCCCAGAGGCCCCCAGAGAATTTCAGTATTAGGAGGTGTGGCCTTATTAGAGAATTTGTATCACTGGGAGTGAGCTTTGAAGTCTCAGACACTTAAGTCATGTCCAGTGTGGCAGTCTCTCTCTGCTGCCTATAGATCAAGATGTAGGACTCTCAACTCTTTCTCCAGCATCATGTCTGCCTGTATGCCATCATGTTTCTTGCCATGATGATAATGGACTAAACCTCTGAACTGTAAGCAGACCCAATTAAATGCTTTCCTTTTTAAGAGTTGTGGTTATGGTGTCTCTTCACAGCAACAGGACAATGACCAAGACAGTTGCTCTTCATCGACTTCATGTCATCAGTAACTAACACAGAACGTGGTGGACAACAGGCATACGATCATAGTTTGTTAAAGTAATACATCAAATTGCATAGTGTGTCAGAGTCAAAAGTGTGTGTGTGTGTATGAGAGAGACACACAGAGAGAAAGAGAGACACAGAAACACACACACACACACACACACACAAAGATTAGGGACTCACGTGATTGTGGAAATTTGGTGCATGTCATGTTATTTCAATGACAAGAGCTACTTAAGGAAGGGTTTATTCTTGCTTAGAGCTGAAGAGGCACATCTTGCCATAGTTGCAAGGCTTGCTGACAGGCAGGAGGCTAGTTAGTCACACTGCATCTGCAGTCAGGAAGTAGGAAGGAACAGGAAACGAGGCCCAGGTACAGAAGCAGCCCCTTCCTCCAGTGAGGCACCACCCCTTAAAGGTTCCACACACTCAGGAGCACTTGTGCCCAGCACATGAGTCTATGGGGGGGGGGATATTCACTTCAAACCACAGCTAGGCAATTCCAAATCAGATGTGAGAGGCTGTCGGGCCAGAGGACCAGGAAGAGCTGATGGAGAACTTCCCCCTTGCACAGGGAAAGTCAGTCCTTTACTCTCCTCACACTGTCAACTGATTGGATGATACACTTTCTGTTGATACATCTTTCAAACATATTCTAGAAAACACAGCAGAAGACTGGCAAGTTGTGATATCAAAAAAAATCACAGGTCACTCTCCTGTTTGAACCCTGAATTCTAAAAATGACATGTAGAGTAGAAGCAGAATTTATGTGATGGTGGGACATTAGCTTTGGGGGGGGTGTCCCATACCCACAGATGGGGATTCAGCATGTTTGTACAGTCAGAATTAATTTAATATTTAATACAGTTTTGAATATGTATGTTTGCATACAACTGTAGCCAGTTCTAAAGACCTTAATGAACTCGCACCTATTTCTTTATGCTGCCTTATTTCACTTATTTCATTCAGGTAACTTTGTTGCTCACTTTTTGGGGTATATTTCTAGAGTTTATCCATACAATTATAGAAAAGTACAAATATATGAATTTATGCTTCACCCATTAAAATTTTGGTTTCTTAATGTCATGAAAAGACTTCACTGATACATTGAGATCAGACTCCATGAAATTTATTCATTAAGTCCAGTAAATTAAAATGATGATTTTACTTGCCTAGAAAGTTAAAAAATGAAATGACGAAGAAAAAACTATGGCGAGAGAAAATGACTTCATGGGAAAATACAGACACAGGAAGAGAAAGACCAAAGCACAGAGGTCCAGGGCTGTGTTCATCAAAAAACTGCAGTACAAACCAGAGAAGCCCATTCAGAGATGGCTACAGCCCTTGGTCTGTCTCTGTGACCCTGGCTTGCGTATGTGGACCAGGGCCTTGTAATCTGGGCTTCAGAAATAAATATAATTATAAAATAACTTTAAACCTACTTGTTGAAAAACTTTATCTCTTGGTACCAGGCATATACTCTTTTTGCATAGAAAAGGGATGGTATATCTTAGCTATCAGGAAAGTGTATAAGGAGATAAATACTAGATCATTAAGATTATATCATCACAATTTTTCATTACTAAAAGAATTTAAGCCTGAGCCAGTGAAACACCTCATAGAAATCTTATAGTGGAGTCTCCTAGATCTGAAGGAAAACATAGACTGACAAGGAAAACATAGACTGACAAACTGTGTTTGTTTATCTCAGCTTGGGGAATGAGATGCACAGCCTGAAAACCTAAACATGAATGTCATCAAAGCACAGTGCCATTCAAAAGGTTTACAGTTAATGCAGCCATTATCCCTGTTGGTTTGCAATAAAGATCCAATCAATGCACCTATTGGTTTGGTTACTATAGTGGTTTGAATAAGAATGACTTTGAGGTTTCAAAAGCACATGACTGTAGTAGGATTATGGTATGTTGTAAATATTTGCCCCTCCTACTGGTTTAATAAAAAGCTGACTGGCCAGAGGCAGACAGGAAGCATGGGTAGGGCTACCAGACTAAGAAAACTTTGGGAACATCTTAGAGCATAACAGAGATGCTGGAGAGATGCCAGGAGACTCAGAGGAAAGAAGCTGAAATGCTGTTGAGAAAAGGTACCAAACCACATGGCTAAACAAGATAAGAATCATGGGTTGAGTTAAGATAAAAGAGTTAGCAAGTTATGCATCTGGGCCATACGCCAATCAGGGTAAAATTAATGAAAGTGTCTGTGTGTTTTTGTGGGATTGTGTGTTTGAACCTTGAGGATAGGCCCAAAAATCAAGGCCAGAAGCCCAATGCTACACATGACTCATGTTGTCAGGCTTAGCAGCAAATGCCTCTATCTCTGACCCATTTCTCTGGTCTCCATAGTTTAAGACTCTGAGATTTCAGATTGACTACAGACAGTGTCAGGTCAAAGTGTCAGATTTGATGAATTTAACTCTCTCAATCCAGAATTATTGAATTTGTTGAGGCAATTGAACTCTCAGAGGCAGGAATATAGATCTTGTGTGTGTGTGTGTGTGTGTGTGTGTGTGTGTGTGTGTGTGTGTGTATGTTTATGTATGTATGTATGTGTATGTATTATTTTTGTTTTGTGAAAGCTGTGAACATGAAACTAATGTATCATCACTGGAAATTTTCCTATTTGTTCATGTATTTTTATGGAACACTGAGCTTTCTATTTCTGTAACAAATGCTTGAAAAAAATCAACTTGTGAAGACATAGCTTTATTTTCATTTACAGTTTTTTTTTCTTTATTTATTTTGTATTTATCAAGAAAAGCCAGTAAAGTGAATTTAACATTTGCAGTTTTAAGATTTAAATCCAGGATTGGCTGGTTCTGTTACTTTGGGTCTGTGACAAAGCAGCTCCTCACAGCAGGCACCTCTCCGTGAAACAAAAAGGAAGAGGTTGAGGCATTATCCTCCAGTGATGGGAAGATCTCCCGCTAGGTCCCTACCCCACAAAGGTCCCATTACCTCCCAATAACATCATCTCTAACAAGATTTGTCAAATGGCTCACTGAAGTAATAGATTTTTTTTCCCCCTGTAACTTGGAAAGTGAAGGCAGAAGGAAGGATCAGGAGTTCAAGGTCATCCTTGGCTACAGAGTGAGTTTGGACCTTGTCTGTGCATAAGAACCAAGAAGTGAAAAACACTCCTATTAAATAATTAGCTGGGAAATCCACATTAGAGTAAGGGTCTGTTTACTATGTAAATTCAGTTAAGAATCTGACTTGGGCCAGCAAGAGGAATCAGTGGGTAATGGTGCTTGTTGCTAAGCATGATTTCCCGACTTTGATCCCTGGAATTCAAGTAGTGGGACTCCTTAATGTTATCCTATGATTTCCACATAGAAACTACTGTGGCGTGTGTGTCTCCTCCAAATGTAAATAATTTAGTAAGTAAATAAATAAATGTAAAATTTTATTTTCCAATATTTGTAATACGAAGCATAAAATGTCTTCTGGAAGATCCATGTATGGAAGGATAGTGGGATTCATTTTCTGAGCAGCTGGCAGGGAAGTGAACACACCTAGTCATTGTGTGATCCTATTTTATGTTGCTGTAATAAAATACATGAAATTAACAAAAGGTATTCATGTGGCTCATGGCTTTAAAGGATCATGACCATGGTGTAGGTTTCTGCCTGGCTCTTGTGCTTAGATGGTCTCAAATTGTAGCTTGTACAAAAGCAATCATGTAGCAAGAAGCCAGAGACAGGGGGCAGGGCAGGCTAGCTCTTTTTCCTACAACCTGTGTTCTCTTAAAGTCTGAATTAGTCTCACTACATATTGACCTTCTGAGAGACCCCATCAAGGAGGAATTCTATGGCCTAATTACCTACCATTGGGCATCTCTTAAGGTTAAAGCAAAGCCAGGTATATACAGTACAGGTAGGGAAATGAAATGGCTTTCTGTATGCTTGTCAAAATTTGTATATGAATGTTCGCATTGCATAAAGATGGGCTTAATACTGAAAATGCTAGAGAGAGGGCAGAGGGGTGAAACTGTCAGTGGAAAAAGGAACATTTACTCACAAGGCAAACAAGCAAATAAGTAACATGTTGGTGCTAACAAAAACTTAACTTTGCATCGTTGAGAGACCAGGGAGTGTAAACTGCTTACCTACAGCTATAAGCAATAGCCCACTTCAGAATGCATGCCCATGGGAAGGCGGTACCTGGGGGTCAGTCTTTCATCCACACAGGATCAGCAGGAGATGCTGTTTGGAGATTCCATTGTGCTTTTACCCTCCTGCTTGCTTTATGCTGCTTCTTTTGGTACTCAATGTAGCACTGCACGCTGGTGGAAGCTTAATAAGGGGACACTATTGTGGTTGGGGGCAAGGAAGCAAAGCCAAGAGCACTGAATGCACCCCATGTGGCCTCATCCTCCTAAGCCTGGAGCTGAGCTAACAAAACAGAGCTGGCTGGGCTTTCTGCCTGGCGGCCCCAAAGAAGAGCAGAGGAGAGGCCATTCCTGGGTACCCTCTCAATAGGTGTATTGATTCTTTGGACAAAAAGTGAATTTGGAGTTGGCTGCCACTCCATCCAGTGGCCTGGACAGAATGAGAGGCACATACTGGGCAGCATTTTGTTGGTCTATGCTTTTAGCACAGGCTGCAGAACTTTAGATTTGTTTCCAGAATGGGGAGCCCTTGAGCTCTGGCATGCCTTATCTGTGTGTTGTGGTATTCAGAATCTGGCTGGAGATGAAGACTGCCTTCCCCCCCCCAAAGACAGCTCCTGGGAGCAGTGAAGCTATCTTTGTGACCTGGGAATAGCAGAATGCACTGTGAGGTTATTGAAGTCCAAGCTCTGTCTCCCCTCCCTCCTCCTCCTCTCTCCCTGCTCTGTCCACTCTGCTGTGCTTATTTGCTTGGATTCTTTCCATTGCCAATTTCACCTTTGCCATAAACTGACTATTGTGTGAAGAGGAGCAGAGGAGGAAGGGAACTATAGCATCAGGGAAAACGTGTCACCGAGATACCTGCACACTTGGGTTGACTGGGGCATCATTTATAACAGCAAGAGGTGGCTATTAACGGACGAATGGCTGGATTAAAGTGAGTTTATCTAATTGACACACACAGACACACAGACACAGACAAAAACCACAGACATACAGACATAAACATGCAAAGTCACACACACACATATGGACAGACAGACACCACACATACTCACATGCCTCTTGAATATTCACATAAGAACCCCCCCCCCCCACAGCCTTACATACTTCCAACATGCTCTTCTTATTGTCTTAGAAAGAAGTAAGTTCTTTGCTGAAGTATCCAGCAATTTAGCACAAGGTAGAAGATGAGTTAAAGATTTTCAGCTTGATTTGAGCAAACTAGAGGTTTGCAGCTAGGTGAAATCTTTAAAAGTTTTCATTATTTCCTGCGGTTGGATTCTGAATTGCTTGCACTCTCATGCTGGGCTCATCAGTACTCAGAGATGTTCCCACCCCCTGCAAACCATTGATGTTCATAGATGACAGTAGTTGTTGCCCAGGGCTGTTGTAACAGTTGACCATAAACTGGGTAGCTTGAGCAATAACGATGAATCCTTTCATGGTTAGGAAGGCTGGAAAAGAAAACTCAGAAGGCTGGCTCCACTATTCTCCAAAATCTCCAAAGTCTTTCATTGCCCCTGACTTTCGGTGTCCCTTGCCTTCAGGCTGTGTGTCTGTGTCTCTGCCTCCCTCCCCTCTCTCTTCATGTATCTTTTGTTTCTTAACAAATATTTTGTACTACATGTAAGTGTTTTGCCCGCATGTATGTCTGTGCACAACATGCGTGCAGTGCCTACAGGAACCAGTAGACAGAATTGGATCCCCCAGCACTGGAGTTAGAGCTAGTTGTGAGCTTCCATTATGGGTGGTGGGAACTGAGCCCAGATCTGCAAGAGCAGTCAGTGCTCTTGGCCATTGCACATCTCTCCAGACCCTTTCTCTTGATTCTTTTAAGATACAGTTTTGGATTTAGAACCAACTGGTTGATCTAGAATGAACTAGTCTTGAGATCTTGGATTTGATTTCATCTGCAAGCACCCTTTTCTCAGTAAGGTCACATTTACAGAGTCTAGGAGTTAGAACTTGAATGATATCTTGTAAGGTACAGCTTTTCCACCCTCTTCTTGAGGTTCTGGGGACTGAACCTAGCTAGGGCCTATGCATGCTAGGAACACTCTCTACTACTGGGCTATAATCCCACTGCAATTTCTTAAACATGAATTGTATAACTGTGGAAGCTGTGAAAACTGGCAAAAAAGTTTTGAATGTGTAGCAACCAAATCCTCAAAATTCAACAAAAAAACAACTCTGAATATCCCTGGTTGTGCTTGCTGGTGTTATATCATGGAATTTCACTGTATCCTTGGTTCTGGGCACATCATGAATATACTGCGCCTCATACCAACAACACTGCTAGAAATGCCTCAGCTCAGATTCCATGCTATTGTATATGGTAAATTGCACAGATGATTTTTTTAAATTTACGGAAATTCTAAAATTTTTATTATTTCAACCACCATTTTTTTTGCCATGAAAATATCTCATTAATATAGCTTTAGGTTTTATTATGTTAAAATATTTGATTCTAAAAATTGATGTTTGTCTTACTGTCTTAAACTTTATTTAATAAATTATTTAATGAGTTTTGGTTTGGGGTTAGGATATAATTTCCAACGATTTCTGAAATGACCCTCTGTTAGGGTTTTGTGCATAAACTGGCATGATTCACATCTACCCAGTTATCTGGTGGCAGGTTTCTATGGAAGCAGGTGAGAACACAGAAACACGGCAGAAGGCAGCAACGGAGAGCAGGAGACTCTTCACAGCTGTTTCTATGTAGAAAAGAGCTTTATTGTCAGATGAATATGGTTATAATTAGCAGAGGGTTATGGTTATAGTGGCAGAGAAAGCAAAAAGAAAGAGGAATAAAAGGGAAGAAAAGAAGATTAAGAGTAAAGGGAGCTGCCAAGACATGATAGAGTGCGCGCGCGAGAGTAAGATGCTTGTGGAAGCCTTGCTTTAAAGAGAGCCTGATGTCAGAGCCTAGGGGAGGGCATGGCTTGGTGTCAGAGTTCAGAGGGCATGTCTCTTAGGGACTAACACCTTCAAGCTACTGTGTTCTACAGAAGAGACATCAACTGTGGCAACTCATATAAAGGAAGGCATTAATTGGGGTTGGCTTACAGTGCAGAGGTTTAGTTCATTGTCATGGTGGGAAACATGGAGGAATGGTGCTAGAGCAGTAGCTGAGAGCTACATCCTGATCTATAGGCAGAACACAGAGAGGGCGTGGTCAGGGAGAGAGGGGGTGTGGGAAGGAGAAAGAGACTGGGCCTTTTGAAACCTGGTCCTTTGCATGGGCTTTTGAAACCTCCAGAGATGCACTTTTTTCAAGGCTACACCTTCTAATCCTTTCAAACAGTTTCACTCCCTGGTGACTAAGCATTCAAATATGTCAGTCTGTGGGGGCTATTCTACTCAAACCACCACGTTCCACTCCTTGGCTACCATCGGCTGGTAGTTATATCATAATGAGAAGTACATTCAGCCCAACTTCACAAGGCAAGATAGCATATCACAGTCTTAACACTATACAAAAATTCAAAGTCCAAAGTCTCTTCTAAGACCTTGCCAATCACTTAATTCCCTATAAAATCAAACTCAAAAAACAGATCACATACTTCTAACATACAGTGACACAAAATATATGTTACCATTCCAAAACAGAGAGGAGGGAGCATGTAGGTTCATACTGGACCAAAGGAAGACCAAAAGCCAGCAGGAAAAACTCCAAATTCTGTATCTCTATGTCTGATGTCAAAATGCTCTTCAGATCTCCAACTATCGTGGTAAAAATCTGCCGTGAGATATGTTTTAAATGGGGTTTATTTTGTGAAAATCACTTACAAAACAGAAAAGGTTTTAAGAGAAAATGAAGGGGTAAGGTTGCAGCGCACCAGAGCGTTTCTAAGGAAAACTCCTCATCCCCACGCTGCAGGTCCGAACTCCCACGCCTCTGGCCCGAACTGCGCACACCCCGAAGCCGCGTCATCCGTCCGAAAACCTGCGCAACTGATCGAGAACTCTTGTGAGAGAATGCTGACTTCCTGTCCTGGTCCTCTCCCTTGGAGGTCTACTTCCGGAATCCTTTCCAGTTAACCACACCCTGCTCGTCTCCAGTCCTCTGACGTGATCGTTCACATGTATAGTTCCTGATTTCCCACTACATCCAACTCCTTTTCAGCTTTGTTGACTGGGACACACTTCTCTTTCTCAGGCTGTTTCCATATCTAGCCTATAGTTTTCTTCACATGTGTCCCACAGCTCTGGCAACACCAATATCTTGGGGTCTCAAGGCAGTCAAAGCTTCTCCATCATAGCTTCACACAGTGGCCTCTCTGGGATTCCACTCGGGACTGCCCTGCCACATCTCTGGCTTCAGTGGCTTTCCTTAGCCAGGAAAGGAATTTAAAACCATTTCTTGTATCCTTGACTCTAATTCCAGACATGATTGAAGCTGCCATGTTCTGCTTCTTGATGGGACTGGAACTTGGTCCCCTCATTCAAGTGTGTGTGTGTGTATGTGTGTGTGTGTGTATAATCAGATTTCTGTTGTCTATGCCTTGCTTTTGAATAGGGAGAGCTCACTTCTTCACTAGCACTGCTATGTGGCAGGAGCTGAGCTCAGCTGTACAGCTGTAATAAACCTTGCTTTGCATTTGTATTCGGAGAGTCAGTGTGATTCTGGGGGTCTTTCTGGGGGTCACTGAGACTGGGCAGAACGGTTTAAAGATCCTTTTCCAAGACCACCTTTCAGTGTTGGTGTGGTTAAAGGTGAGGTGAAGCTTCCCCACTCAGTGCACTCCTGAGACCTTGTCAGTCTCATACTCTGCCCAGCTCACCAACACCTCTCGCTGGGTTCCAGCTCCACACTTCCCTGAAGCAGGCCAAACACTTCCTCCTCTGGCTTTTGTCTGTACTGTAACCTCTGCTCAGAAGTCCCTTAGCGCTGCTCTTCTCAGGCTGGCTCTTCCATTTGTCACCTCCCATTAGCATGTGCATAGAAAACCTGATCATGACTGTAAGAATAACCACTGGATTATTCCCTAATGTTATGTACAATGATCTGCTAGTTTATTTTCTGAGTCTAGGCTAGGAATTTTATGAATTCTTTCATGGGCTTTCTCCATCTTTATTACTGTTTCAGCTCCCAAGTCCTATACACAGTAATCAATACATATGCACTGAGTGAATTAATGGGGGAGGGGCATGCAAGACACTGTTAGTTGGAGAATGCTCAGATGGTCCCCCATGGTGGTAGTACTTCATGTAATTTGTGTTGTAGGCTCAGGTGTATTGGTGACATGCCGCTTATGACATATGCCAGAAAGGCTACTGGGATACTTCAGCAAGATGTCCTGACATTAGCATCAGACTGGAAAGATCTTCTCAGCCATCCCAAGAATGGCATCCATATGACTAAGTCCTAACATAACCCATTTCTCCTAGGCCTGATCCACAGAATTCCAGAGGGTTGTGGTGTCTATCTTTGGAGAGCTACTAAGAAAGTTAGATCTTCTTAACCTGCAGGAAGAAACAGTCCTTTTAGACTTCCTGGAAGAAACTGCATATCTTGTCAATCTAGGAACTGAGGTTCTCTGGATTGTCTTGAACTTTTTGCTCAGCATCCTAAAACAGGGGACATGCTCTGTTACTTCAACTTCATTAGACAGTGGTTGAAGGGCAGCCAGGATCACCCTCCCAGTGCAGATAAGACTCTCTGAACTCATCCTTAGACTTTCCCTGATGTGATCAGGTAAGCAAAATCCTATGATTCCCAGAAGAAGGCACCCATGAAGTCTGGTGGCATTAGCATTTGGGGGAGTAGGTGTGAGAAAGGGATTGCTTCTGCAGAGTCTGAGAAGGGATGGAAGCTGGAGGAAGAATGCCAGCATTTCAACATCAGAGAGAGGATCTTCACTGCTGAAACAGGCCCTTCTGAGTGGAAAGAAAGCCAAGATCTGCAGCCCTGAAAGTGACAAGGGAAGCAGTAGGGGCAATCTGAGTAGGCAAGTTTGAGAGCTGTGGTTGGAACATTGGAACCCCTTGTTTGTCTCTGAGGGTGTTAGCCTTTTCAATAAACCAATGTGGCACATGAATAACAAATTTAAATCTTTATTTGGTAATGACAATAGTAATTAAAGTGGCCAATTGTGGATTTCAGGCACTGAAATAACTATATCATACACTTTATGTGACTACAGACATGTTGTTTATATGCATATGTGTACATACATGGTGTGAGTATGCACATGTGTGAGCTTACCAATGGAAAGTGTGTGTGTGTGTATGCTTGATTACAGAGATGCTATGTGCAGATGAATATGTATACATACAGATTTTTTGCATATATACAAATATGCACAGATAGTATCTATGTGTCCTACAGATGTGAGATGTATGTGTTTACATATGTATTAATGACAATCTAAGGAAGTAGGGACAGCTATTCCTGACTCACTGTAAATGACCTAGTGGAAGAGAATATAATTAGCAAATGTCAAAACTAGAAATGGTACCAGTGGCAGAGCCTTGTGCTCAGTCCACAGTACTCAGTCAACAGTACTCAGTACACAGTACTCTGTCCACAGTACCCCAATCCACAGTACCCCAACTCTGCCTTGTAAACAAAAATCAGTAACAGTAGAATTTGAATGTTGTACTTTTTAAAACCCCAGGTGCTAATTTTTATCCATTCTGCCTTGCTCTTATTGCCTATAAAAATGTATGTGTTTTTATTAGTATACTCTGTTTGCTTAGTAAGGAAGAGGAAGCATAGGAAATCATCTGAGTGATTTAGTACAGATGATCAGATTGAGTTTCTTGTATGAAAAGACACCAATTTCTCACATCTTACTGGAAGGTTAGGGCTGCATCTGGAAGCACTGCTGTCCCCTGCTTGGTGACACCTGCCCTCAGAAGTTCCTGGGCCTCACATAGTTTAGGAATCTGAGAGTACAGGAGAGGATTTAGAAGGATCTTCCAAGGTACAAGGCTCTTTCTACTTTAGATTTTATTTTTATTTGTTCTCTATGTGCGTGTATGTGTGTAAACATGGTGTGGGTCCCCACAGAGTCCACTAGAGGATCTTGAAGCTCTTGAAGCTGGGGCTGTAGGTGGTTGTGAGCTGCCCAGGGTGAGTGCTGCAGGCAGGACTCTGCTCTTCTACAGAACAGTGAATGTTCTTAACCACTGAGCCATCTCTCCAGCCTCAACATGAATTTGTTTTTTGTTCACATGTACAAGATATCTCTATGACTTCATCACACCAGTAATATCCGAGCCTACTGGGCTTCCTGGTGCTGGAGACTGTAGATCAGCATGGTCAGGTGAGGCCTGGTGGTCTATAGGATGTTGTACAGGATATTTCCCCAGAAGTGTGATCTTAGGCCTTAGTTTTCTTACCTGTAAAATGAAGAGGCTGGGTTGATCCTCCAGAGCCCCTCTTTAATGACTGTGTGAGGTGATAGCAAGAGGTCTTTGTTGTTGTTGGGGTGGGGAGTCAGGCAGAAAGTGGACAAGGCAGAAGAGAAACTTAGAACAAAGAGAAGTAAAAGATTTTCATTATGTTCCTATTTATTCCCAAAGAAAATGATTCTGAGGAAAAACCAGATTTTTATCCACTCAAACAACTTGCAGCAACAGACCAGGGACTGGAAGAAACTTTAAATCATTGTGTGATTAAACCCATGATGTCCTGATGTCCAGGTGCCTGTGTGCTTGTTACATTTTCAAGGAGGCCCAGCATGTGTGGAAAGTTGCTTGATAAATATGCTGTGTCTCTCTGCATAGGGTCCAGCTTATCCACAGTCATGTCAGCAATGTGATGCTTCCTGGGGTCCTCTTGTTCTCATTAGCATCTTCAGGAGGTCACATGACACAAATGTACTAGTCAGACCTTGCCCTGCTGCCCTCAGACCATGAGGGTCTGGAGAGAGAAAAGACAGGGCAATGAACTTCAAGGAGACACAAACTTCAGCTCCAGCACTCTCCTGGGAACTGGAAAAGTCTGTATTCTGTAGTGAAAGGAAGGTTACAACCCTTTCAGGCACCGTCTGTGGAGAGGGGGAGATCGCAGGCTGTGGAGTAAGGAACAGTCATCTGTGAGACCCTTATGCAGTTCCTTCTCTGTCCTTGAGAGACACTTGCTGGCACCCCAGGGAGTTGACCCCAGGCACTCACATCTCCCATCCTGTCACATTCACTTCAGTAGAACCCCTGATTTCATGAGAATGACCTAGAGATGATCCTGCAAAGGAGACTGTGTTCCTGTGACGTTTGGCAGAACAGATATTGTCCTCTTCTCCGGAACATTGCAGAGAGAGGCTGAAAACACCCAAGCCCTCAGGAGACCGGGCTTGAGGAGAGAACAGGTCACTGTGGGTAGTGAGCTAAAGTGATGGGGAAGCAGCGGGTTTAACAGGAACTAAGAGCCCCCTCAGACTAACACATAAGTACATTTGAAATAGAAACAGAATTTTGGATAAAACTGCTTAAAGAAACTTTGGGAAAGAAGTAGTCTGGGTCTAAGTTCATAATACAACTTTCCAAATGAAACTGGGTGCTTACTAATACCTCCTTTCCCTAGGGCTAGAAGATGTACTGATTTTCTGTATAAGAAAATGCAAGTTCGTTAGTATGAATTAACTTATATTGTCAGCAAGCAAACCATTATTTTGGTGTAAAATGGTTCTGCATCAATTCAGACAAGGAAGATGTTGGAGTCAAGCAAGGGTCTGGGAAGAAAAAGGGTCAAAAGGAGAGACCCTGAGAAGACTCTTTGGTGGCTTTTAAAAGGAGAACGGCCAATGAGATGGTTCAGGAGGTAAGTGTGCTTTATAATCCTGGGGACCTGAGCTTGATTCCTGGGATACATGTAAGGTGGAAGGACAGAATACACTCCACGTAGTTTTTTCTTGACCTTCACACACATGCTATATTGTGTTTGCCACATACACACATCATGAGCACACACATACACAAATTAATAATACTTTGATGATGTCTTAGAAACCTTTCTATTGTGACAAAATATACGGCAAAGGCAATTTATAAAGGAAACCATTTAATTTGGGCCTTACAGTTTCAGAGGGTTAGAGTCAAAAATGGAAGAACAAAAGCATAGTGGCAGGAACAGCTGAGAGCTCATAACTCGATATATAAGTAGGAGAGAGTAGGGGGAGTCACTGGGAATGGCATAACCCTGTGAAACCTCATAGCCTGTTCTCATTAACACATTAACTTCCTCCAATGAGGCCACACCTCTCAATCCTTCCCAAACAGTTCCACCAACAAGGGTTATTCAAACCACCACATTCTACTTTCTGATCTCCATAGCTTTGTAGCCTTATTATAATGTGAAAAGCATTTAGTCCAACTTTAGATGTCTCCATAGTCTTTCATAGTTTCAGCACTATTTAAAAGTACAAAGTACAAAGTCTCTCATAAGAATCAAGGTAATCTCTTAACTGTAACCCACTGTAAAATAAAAAGCAAATCACATACTTTCTGATATGTTTTTTCCCAAGATTATAAGTTTTCCCAGTGATACAATAAGACAGATCAAGCCAAATTACAAGCATAACAACAGGCCTACTGAGAACAAAGTAACTCCTGGGTGGGTTCACTGACCTCAGAGAATGAGACCAGAGAAGTTGCACCCCTGAGTCAAGGCTGGGAGGTTTTATAGACCTTAGGCAAGGGAGGATGAAGTGCCAGCCAGGAGCTGGGACTGTGCCCTACTATGGTCAAAAGCTAGGTTCCTGGGTGGGCATTTGTGTGTCATTTCTTTGATCAAAATTTTTTCGTGTAGGCATAGTTGGGGGAAGCAGGGCAGATGGGGTTTTCCAGCTTGTGCAGGAGTGGGCCGGAAGCTCTAACTGAACACTTTCAACATACAAGAGTATCACCAGAATTATTTAAATATGATATACTATAAAAGATTAATATTTATTGGGGGACAACAAGGACATATAGATATAAAGAACAATTTTAGAAGATTCGGAACTCTGCACAGGATGTTCAGCTTTCTACCAGAGCTGTCAGGAACCAAAATAGGCCTTCTGGTCCATGTTCCCAGGCTCAATCAATTCTGGCCACACCCCATCAGGGGTTGGGTCTTCTGAGGTCATTAGGATACGCTGAGGTCATTAGAACTTCCCTCTATAATTCCAGCATTCCACTATATCTCTTTTTTATGTCTAACTAAGAAAGTTTTAAACTAAGTATAAGACTATATATTATAGGGATCATTATTAGATAGTTGTTAGGAGAAAAGTGCTAACATAAGTAAGATAATATTATCACTAATAAATAACAAATATAGGGTGTGTCTTAAATGTCTAGAATATAGATAAGAGGTAATATATAGGGATTATTTTAATGTTGTGTATTTAGGATAATAAGAATCTAATAGTGAATGTTCTTTGCTGAGATATGAAATGATAGCAACTTTAACTATCTAGCCTTTAACACTATTAAGACTTGAGAGGAAAATATATTTTTTGAATGTTAGAAGCATGAGAGAGTAACTTTTGAGATTTAGGAGAGGACAATGACAGCTATTTGGACAGTCATCTACAGCTTTTTTGTATAGTTGGAGCATTTATTTTTTGGCTATAGGCCTAGGATGTTTGACAAATTTTATCCAGAAGTAGGGTATTTTTGGGAGAGACTGTCTTAGCTTGTTTAGGCAGGCTTTGGCAGTTTTTATTTTTTATTTTGTTTGTGTAGATTGGTCAGTGGGTATGTTGACAGCAGTCAGGGCAAGTATGGTCTTTTGTTTGTCAGGCCATTATTTGTCAAAGAAGACAAACTTTTTGTGAGATGTCTATGATGCTTAATACTACCTCAGGAAAAAAACAGTGATGTTAGGAGTTGTTGTGTTTTTTATGGCCAAATTTTAGATAACAAAATATTAAATGTCATTTCTATGTCTATGAAGTGGTTGAAGATGCTTGTCTATTTTGGGAGAAAGCTAAACATCTTATATGGGGTTTGGAATCTTTTAAAATTGTTCTTTATATCTATAAGTCCTTGTTCTCCCCCTAATAAATATTAATCCTTGTATAGTATATCATATTTAAATAATTCTGGCAATAATTGGTACCCCACATTGGGCACTGTCTATTGTGACAAAGGTTTTTGACTCTTTTTGGGCCAGAAGTTTGAGTTTTCTATGGCAGCTTTTATTTTTTAAAAAATGACTTAGATGCTTATATTAATTTAATGTTGTTTGGGTTATGTCTTAGGCACATTGTTGGCTAGCTTTTTAATTTTAATTTAACTAATTTTTATTAGTTTATTTGGCCATGTGGCCATGGCCCTTGGCCTATATGTGTAGTCATATATATATTGGTGGCTGGATGGAGTCTGTTTGACTTTATTTTTTTTTGTCTCTTTTTTGATTTTTTTCCTCACTTTTACAGTGTCCCACACAGGCCAAAACAGCTTCTTAATTTATGGAATGATATTTACTGCATATAGAGTGTTAGTTCTGCGTGTGAAAGCAAATATACACTAACAAGGCCACACACTAGAGTTTATTTAAGAGAGAATTCCCAGGCAGGTGCAGAAGCACAGAAGCAGGACAGAAGTCAGGGGACAGAGAAAATGGGGCCAGAGCATGTGTGCGCAGTCTCTTTTAAGAGAAGTGGCGTATACGGATATGCATGATGGGTCCAGGGAGATGCTTCTGTATCACAGGGCTTACGATTGGATTTCAATGCATTTGTGATTTGTAGGCTGTTTGACCCTGGGACAGTTGTGCTCACCTGTTTATGGTTCAGTCCAGTTCTCTTATCTAGAGCCTGAAAAAGAATCTTATATGACCACAGGATCAAATGAGATTCTAGCATCATTAAACTTAAAAAAAAATATTTACAAATGTACATTGGTGTTTTGCCTGCATGTATGTTTGTGTGAGGGTGTCAGCTCCCTTGGAACTGAAGTTATATACTTGTGAGCCTCCTTGTGGGTATTGAACCCTAGTCCTTTGGGAGAGCAGCTAGTACTCTTAACCACTGAGCCATCTTCTAGCCCCCAACTTTTTTTTTCTTTTAAGTTGTGGAGCCAGCACTGGAATTTTGGGCATGATAGAGAGAGGTGTAAAGGGTTTACTAGCTCATTGGTTAGCTTTGGACCTGTCTGAAAAAACGCAAGGTAGGTAAGATGACTGGCTTTACTGATCCTAACAATTGGCCCTTGTTAGTGACAATGCAGTAGTGCTGATGCTAAGGGCTAGGACACAGGGCTGGAAATAGAGTAAATAACCATGTGAGCACAGATGAAAATGTGTGCAGCAGTCGCAGTGGACCTCAGGTTAAAAAGGATACCTAACACTGATGACACACTACCACCCATTGTCCCACCACCTGGTCTGGGTTTCAAAGGACAGACATGCAGAGAACCCCTGACTGTCCTCTGGGCTTCTGCTCAGTGTCTCTATAGCTTGAATTGTCCCTTTTGGAATTGTCATCTGTCTGTCTGTCCATACCTGCCTCTGCCTCTGAGGCTGGCTGGCTCTGCTGCTCTGTATCACAGTTCAGGGAGCCCCCATTAGCTCTTCAGTGGGGATCCTAAACATCTTATCTAACCACATGCAGGGACTCTTTCTACATTTGTATCAGGAAAGCCTTTGAACCCTGTAGTCTCTATAGACACTGTGTAGCCTACATAGACACACATACATGCTAGTAAATCCATATATTACTGTGTGAAGTGTAATGTGTGATCTGCAAATTAATGTGAGTAACTACTGTTCAAATAAAAGCACCTATCAATGGAAATGGGATTACTTGGTCAATTTCAGTCAATGAGTGTTAAGTTGTTATTTAATGAATCTGACAATGTGGAAATATACAAACTTGACCATCTAAGTTTACATCCTAGCATGCTCATGATAGGCAGATGCAGGGTTAGTAAGATTTAAACATACAATACTGTCAATTGTTCTGATTTGCATGTGTACAAATTGAAAGAAATTTGCATTTGAAAACTCACCCCCAGATGGTGGCGCTGTTTAGGGAGACAGTGGAAGCTTTAGAAACTGGAGCCTCACTGGAGGAAGTCCAGCACCTTAATGAGCCTTGAGGCTTATAGCCTGACCCTGCTTTCTCTTCCTTGATTCCTGAGGATGCATCAGCCAGGCAGTTTCCTTTCTGCCACCATACTTTCTCTGCCTGCTGAGTGCCTTCTCTGTCACGATGGTCTTTGTCTACCTTTAGTTATGAGTTACACAAAGCCTTTTTTCCATAAGATGCTGCCAGGTTATCTTACCACAGTGACAGAAGAATAACCAAGACCAGCATTCTAAAGGAAGAAAGGAGAAAGCCTGCATGATTTCAAATAGAACATTTAATATGAAAAGTACAGTTTTAGCAGGGTATAGTGGCACATATCTTTAATTCCTGCAATTAGGTGACAGAGGCAGGCAGATCTCTATAAATTAGAGGCCAGCCTGGTTACATAGTGAGTTCCAGGACAGCCAAAGATAAACAATGAAACTCTGCTGTAGGATTATGTTCTTGTACATTGTAAATATCTGTCCCGCCTACTGGTTTAATAAAATGCTGATTGACCAGAAGGCAGACAGGAAGTGTGGGTGGGGCTACCAGACTAGGAAAACTCTGGAAAGAAGAAGAGCAGAGTAGAGATGTCAGGCAGATGCAGAGGAAAGGAGAAGAAAAGGTTACTTTGAAAAGCTAAGCCATTTGGTCAATCATGGGTTAGTTTAAGAGTTAAGAGTTAGCCAGTAATATGCCTGAGCTATAGGCCAAGCAGCATGTAATTACTGTAAGATTTTGTGAAATTATTTGGGAATGTGGGTTCAGATCTGGGGGCTATGCTGGGCCAGAAACATCAAACTACAAGACCCTATCTCAAACAAAAAAAACGAAACAAAAAGAAAAGAATCATTTACAGTGATAAAATAAAGTCACAATGAATTACATTCTTTAAAAAAATATTTATTTTATTTTATGTGTGTGTGTGTACTTTGTCTGCATGTGTGTAAATGTACTTCACATGTATCTGGTGCCCATGCAGGTCTGAAGAGGGTGCCAGACCCTCTGCAACTGAAGTTCTCCGTGCTTGTAAGCCATCTCAAGCATGGGTGCTAGGAACCAAACCAGGGTCCTCTACAAGATCAGAGAGTCCTTTTAGCCACTGAGCAGTCTTTCCAGCTCCTGAATCACATTCTTAACAGGATGACAAAAACTATAAAAAGAAAATGTGTATTTTTATTATCTAGATTTTTTTTTTTAGTGCTTTTTTTCCTCTTGGTTTATCTTCTGATCCATCTTTTTGTTCATTAGGGATTTTTCTTATCAAGAAAATAAAACACAGTTTGGCCTTCTTTGTCAGACAGTTAATCAAAATTAATTTTTAATGATTGATAACAAGGAGTCATAAAAAAGGAAACAACATAAACAATGTAGCCTTTGGTATTCTTAAATTTTGTGCAGGAAACCTCACAGAATTTCTCAAAAATTCTGAATGATTCCTATAGACAGAAAGGAATAAGGTATGTCTATAGTATATATATCAGCATTAGATATTTTTTTTGTTTTGATGGAGTATTGTTGAGAACCAGGTCTGTTTATGCATTTGCAAGAGGTTCTTAGAGAGCCTCTGTGCATGTCAGAGCCCCAGTCTTCCTCATGTCAGAAATTGAGGAGAGCTGGCCCAAAGTGCAGGAGAATTTCCAGCTTCCATTTCTGTTTTGGCATAGATAGTGAGTGCACTGGCTAGTTTTAGGTCAACCAGAGCCATGAGAAAGCAGGTAAACACAACTGAGAAAATACCTCTGTAAGATCAGGCTAAATAAACAGACAAACCTGTGGGGCATGTTCTTAGTGATTTATGTGGGAGGCCACAGCCCATTGTGGGCGGTGCCATCCCTGGGCTGGTGGTGCTGGGTTAGGTAAGAAAGCAGGCTGAGCAAGCCACAGGGAGCAAGCCAGTAAGCAGCACTCCTCCATGGCTGCATCAGCTCCTGCCTCCAGCTCCTGCCTCCAGGTTCCTGCCCTGCTTGAGTTCCTGTCCTGACTTTTTCAGTGATGAACTGGGATATAGGAGAGCAATCCAAATAAGCCCGTCCTTCCCCAGGTAGTTTTGTCATGGTGTTTCATCACAGCAATAGTAACTCTGACTAAAACAGAAATTGGTACTAGGTTGGTAGGGGCATTGCTGTGACAGGCCTGATCATGTTGGTGGTGGAGGATTGTAGATGGACTTTGGAACTTTAGCCTGGTGAGCTCTTCTGTGGGAACTTGGAAGAAAAGAATCAGGATCACTAAACTTTTTTTTTTTTTTTTTTTTTTTTTTCTGGGACAGTGAATGTTGGTCAGCTGGAGCTAAGAAATGTGTAGTAGTGACTAAGAAGAGACCACACCATTGAGATGAAATCTTCTGGGAAGTGTTTCCTGAGTCAGCACACAGAAGCTGTGTTATGAGACAGCTAAGGCTGTACCTTTCATTGGCAGCTAAACTTGGCAGTATAAGAGGCCCCCAGGTGGAACTGGTTTTGAAGGCACAAAGGGGTCATGGAGAGCAGCTGAGGTGGATACTGTGAGAGGCCAGGAGAGGCCATTGGTCAAGGTGCAGCCTCAGTGGCATTTGAAGGCCCAGGATTAAGAGGTCACACAAAGAAGCTGAGGCTTGGCACCATGAAGAGAGCCTGGGAGAGGCCATTGGTGAAAGTGCAGCCCAGTTGCAGCAAGGGACCTCAGTGTTTGGAGATGCCTGTACCATGGGATGACCACCAAGAACAGCAGCAGCAGTGGAGTGGAGCCGGCCAGAGCCTGGGAGACAAGCTGTGTGTGCTGCAGAGGGTGGAGCTGGAGAGGTGACGCCCAAGCCCTTTGGAGGAGCCCAGATTGTGAGTGAGTCTCAGATATTGGACGTTATTTATACTATTGAGGTTTTGTATTGCTTTGTTCAGATTGTGACTGTGCCCTGGTTCTTCCCTCTTGAAGTAAGAAAGTATTTATTATTCATGTTAGAAAATCGCACAGTTGAGAGATTTTTAAACTTTTAAAAAGGAAATAGAGTCTTTGGATTTAATTTTATTTATTTATTTACTAAATTTTTAAAATTTATTTTACATACTGACCATAGTTTCCCCTCCCCTCTCTCTTCCTGTCCCCTCCGTCTCCTCTCAGCTTCCTTTTCTCCCATCCACTCCTCCTCAGTCTTGTTCAGAAAGGGGCAGGCCTCCCATGGGAGTCAATAAAGCATGGCATATCAAGTTGTAGTAAAACTAGGCAACCGCCCCTTGTATTAAGGCTGAGCAAGGTGACCCAGTCTGAGGAAAAGGGTCCCCAAAAGTAGGCAGAAGAGTCAGAGATAGTTCCTGATCTCCCTGTTAGGAGCCCCCTAGGAAGACAAGGCTACACATATATGCAGCGAACCTAGGTTAGTCCTGGGCAAACTTCCTGGTTGTCAGTTCAGACTCTTTGGGCCCCTATGAGACCAGGTGAGTTGATTCTGTGGATTTTCAAAAGGCAACTTTTAAGGCATTTGAATTTTTAAGGCTGTGGGACTTTTTAAGTATTAAATGTCTTATATCATGATGGCTTTATTAATAATGTGTGGTCTTGGAGATGAACAAGAAATGAAAGGCTGAAGCTTAGCAGTGATGTGTTTATGTGTCAAGCTGACAAGGGGTCAGCTGTCCTGGCTAGTGTGATGCCAACTTGATACAGCTGGAATCATCAGAGAGCAGAGGGTTCCCTCCCTCATTGAGAAAATGCCTCCATTAAGATCTGGCTATAGACAAGCATTGATGTTGGAGGGCCCAGCCACTTGTGGTTGAGCCCAATCCTGGCTGAAAGCAGGCTGAGCAAGCCACAGGGAGCAAGCCAGTGAGCAGCACTCCTCCATGGCTGCATCAGCTCCTATTTCCAGGTGCCTGTCCTGCTTGAGTTCCTGTCCTGACTTTTCCAGTGATGAACTGGGATATAGGAGAGCAATCCAAATAAGCCCATCCTTCGCAAGGTAGTTTTGGTCACAGTGTTTGATCACAGCAATAGTAATCCTGACTAAGATGGAAACAAATGACTTAATTGGTAAAGGAAAACATTTTGAATCATCAAAGCTAAAGCAAGCTCTCCTTAGTTAGGCTCCTCTCCAAATGCCCCTCACCATTTAGATGCCGTGATGGTGAGGTGACGTACCCAGGAGGAAAAATCAAAGAGGAGAGAACAGAAGTCTTAGCTCCTGGCTATTCAAATGGTTCCCTTCTACAAATTTTAATAAAAGCGTACAACCATGTGAGCTCATTGTCAGGGCCTTTCCCACATGCCCCTTTCCCACAGGAGGAGGCCTGGTAAGGTTAGCTTCTGCACCATTTGCTTTCTCACGGCTGTGACTACATACCTGCCCAGAAGCAACTGAGAAGTCAAGGTTAGTTCTGGCTTGTGACTTGAAGAGATACAGTCCATCACAGAGGGGAGGTGGGGCAGCTGGGGCGGCTTTCACCAGAGACTGTTATTATGTCTCTCTCTAGGAAATAGACACCATACAGGAAGGGAAATAACAAATACCTCAAGGCTTGTTCCAGTGGTCTCACAACTTCTAAAACCAGCACTACCAGCTACGTGCACCTTCTTTAAACACGTGATCCTCCAATGGGAAATATTTCACTTACTTTCTTTCTTTCTTTCTTTCTTTTTTTTTTTTATAAAAACCATACATCTTTTTATTGTTAAGTCAAAGAGGTATCAAAAGTAAAAGCAAAACTTACAGGGTAAGACTTAACAAAACTACTAAGGAGCATCAAAGAATGTGAAAATGGAACTAGGCGCAGGGCAATTATGAATCAATGAAACGGGAGAGGTAAGGAGAGGGCTGAACAGTGAGGATGTGCTGAAGATACTAGGGGAGAGGATCTGCTGTTACTTGGATCTCTCACAAGCGCCTAGGTAAATGAATAATAGGGTAAGATTTCTAAGCTCTGCTAAGTGCTTAAGAGTCATCCTCCCCATTGGCGCTATCTCTGTCATCTTCTCCTTCCTCTGCCTCTTTTTCATCATCCTTGATCAGCTCCAGCTGGTCATCTCCCAGGTCTTCATTTTCATCATCATCCAGCAGGTCTCCCTCCTCAGCAGAGTCATCTGCACGTGCCTCAGACTCCATCTTCACATTGGTCTCATCTTTTTTCACAGAGGCACTGCTCTGCTCTTCTTCAGACTTTTCATTCTTCATCTCTACTGGGGATGAGAAGGATAAGTCTGCTTGTTTACTTTGTTCTTTTTCAGTTTTTTTCCAGGTTTTCCAGCAGAGAATCCACTTTTTGTTTTATCTGAGTCAGCTCCTTCTTCATGGCCTGAAGGTCATCACCTTTCAACTTTCCAGACTTGGATGAAGATCCCCGTTGTCCATCCTTGGAGTTGAATCCACTTTTGCCCCTCCGAGAGGTGTTTCCAGAGACACGCTGGCGTTTAGAAGGCACCACAGCTCGAGCAATAGGAGGAGGAGGAGGAGGAGGAGGAGGAACACGTGCTGGGTAACTATACATTCTGTCATAATAATCTCGTTGAAAGTCATAGTCCAAATCAAATGATGAACCATACATCTCCGCTGCAGATCATTTCACACCTGCTTTTCCTCGGTTCACTTTTGGCTCTGCAGCCAGATTAATATCTAAAACCTGGTCAGCAATCATTCTGCCATCCTCTCCAGCAACAGCAGCCCGGGCATTTCTTTCGTTAACATATTGGACGAAGGCAAAGCCCTTATGCACAGAGCAACCCACAATTTTGCCATACTTTGAAAAGATTGCCTCCACATCAGACTTCTTGACCACAAGTGTATTGAGATTCCCAATGAATACACGGGAATTCATGGATCGAGGGTCTGTCTTGTTTGTAATATTGCTAGCCATCTTCTTTGATGATAAAGTTTTTCACAAAGCTGAACAAAACGTAGCTGAAGATCAAAAAAATCTCACAAGAGGCCGGAGAGAGAGAGAAGGGACTGCCTCTCCTACTGCGGTTCTGTGCCGAGACGCCGGAGCTACAGCAGGCTGGAAGCACACGACCGTTCGCTCGCTGTCTCTTCACCGAAATATTTCACTTTCAAACTAGAGCTTTTTTTTTTTTCCCTCCAGGAAATATGCCTCTGGCTGTAATAAAAAAAAGCCTCAATTTTGTGTGTGGCTTAAAATAGTTTATACTTTATGAAAAGTTCAGTTGGTAAATGATGATAGTGGCCTTGAGTAGAGTTGTGGGATGGTAATGAAAAAGCCTTGCTTCATGTTGTCATTCAGGGGCCCAGCCTGAAAAGGCCTCTGGCATCTTCATTATGTGGCTTCTGTGGCTATCCAGGGCACACTAAGAAGGGAGTGAACATTGATTTCTCTCATACCCTATTGACTGGAGTCATTCACCTGGCCACACAACATCAAAGAAGGTGGGAAAATGGACTTGGAAAATGAGGAAATAACTTTTGGTGATTCATGGTAATCCCTGACATGGAAAGGGAGAGAATTTGCCCTCAGCTGGAACTGGCCGGACAAGGTACCAGGTTGATCTTGTTGGAGTCTTAGGAAGCATATTGAGAGGACATTTTAATCTAACGAGGGATCACCAGCGTCATCCTGAGCTAGGCAAGATGTTCAGGGCATGATACTAGGATGTGTTGGCAATGTTGACAGAGACTGTTGCTGTGTATCTGGTAGCTTTACTATATGTAACTCTACGCTCAGTGTCTTCAGCAAACCTGCTTGGAAACCGACCTAATAGTTATAGTGATGGCTGTAAGTATGAAAATATTGCCGGGTGGAAGTTCAGAGAGCCAGCCTTCTCTCCATTATTACTCATTGAGGGAATTTACAGTAGCTGCTTCTATTAGATGAGAGCCCCAGGAATGAAGATGTGTCATTTATTTTGGGGTCTGAGCAATAGTGTAATGCTATGGTAGGTTGTTATAAGGAATATTCTTTTTCATTCTTTGAAGCGCATACAATTTTGTAAGCATATGAATATCTTTTGTATGTTGTATTGTCCCGAACCTTGAGAGAATAGATCTTAATTGTAATGCTTGATTTTAACAAACTGTGATCTCTTTGGTTTGCAGTTCCTGACTATTCCATATTAATGACTTAAAGTCATGCTTTAGAGATTGAGATTGCCCAGCAGACCTTTTATATGGTAATTAAAGGAAACACATAAGGTTTAATATAAACATGCATTTTCTTAAAATATGGAAAATTTTCAAATTAGTAGGAAAATAAAAATTCCTCATTTCTTCTGGCAAATGGAAAATTGCTTTTCTCTTGCAGGTCCTCCCCACACCATGTAAGTTAAAAATCCATTAGTAAATTAGGCCTAGCCAGGTCCATTCATTGATATTTGATCCTTGGATCCGCTCAAAGAAAATCAATGTGTGGCTTTTCAGTTAATTAGCATAATGCTAATATAAAGGGTAATGCCAGCATTGCTGGAGTCTTCATATTTAGCTTTCTGCTTAGCTAAGTGAACAGAAAGGGCCGATCAATATTTTTTTTCAGAGGAGACCATACCCAGACTTCTTGATAGAGGAGCACAGGGCTCCATTTAGGCTCAAATACTTTCCATCTGCCCAGCCTCCCACATTTGATGGGGCTTGCTGAGTTAGGGAGGGTAATGGTGGGAGCCAGTCTAAGGTAGAAGGTGATGGATACAGGATGCACCTGTAAGAGCAATTAGTGGCAACCATTGATTCTAACCTACATGATGGATTCAAATTCAGTTATCCAACAGAGTGTGAACTGAAGCAGGGTGTGATAAAGGAGGGAGGACCACTGAATGATTTTCTACCTTGTTCTCTGTGGTGAGGGACTGAAATACCTGGCTTGTTGCTGAGACAAAAATACTTGACAAATGTGAGCAAGGAAGGAAAGGTTTATTTTGGCCACAGATACAGCCCATCACAGCACAGGGTGTGTGCGTGTGGGGGCAGATGGTCATGTTATGTCCACAGTCAGGAAGCCAAGAGCCTTGGGTACTGGTGCTCAGCTCCATTTCTCCTTTTATTCAGCTCATGACTCCTGCCTATTGGAATGCTTGGGATGGGTCTTTCCACCATGATTAATCAAGTTTAAAAAATTCTCACATATATGCCCAGACTTGTTTCCATAGTCACTCCAAGTCCCATCAAGATGAACTACCATGAGGATATAACCAAGAAAAACAACTTCCCAGAGCCAGGCCTAGGTCTACATTATACAGTCAGTTTTTCTCTCTTCTCGCTCTGAAAGTATTTATTTGATAAAAGAACAAAACAAAACAACAACAAAAATCTCACAAGTGAAAAGTACTTTCTGTTCATTTAGGAGTGTGTAGCTCAGGGGCATCAACTGAAGCTCTGTGACTATTTACAGGAGAAACACTTCCATCACCCACCCCGTTCTTGGGAACTTCTGTTCTCCCTTTTCTCCTCACAGATCGGAATCTAAGGAGCCTAATATAGATGAAATTGTATAAAATTGTTCTTTTGTGATTGCTTATCTCCCTTGGCACAATGTCCCCGAGGCTCACCCATGTTCTAGTGTACTCAGGAATCAATCAGATGAGTTGATGATCATCCTACTGCTCATGTGTAACATGTTGCTTAGCCATTCATCTGGCAATGGACTCCCAGTTTCTATCTTTTGGCTATTGTCAATAGTGCTGCTGTGAGCTTGTAAATATTATACAAACACTTCCTCAGGTACAAGTGAAATGCTGGATCATAGGATAAATCTGTAATTTTCAGAGAAGCTGCCATACTCTTTTTCATAGTGATCATACCACTTTTGATTCCTATGAAACATTCATAAAGGTTTTATTTTCTGTATGTCCCTTCTAACTTTTGTAATTTTCTACTTTATGTTTTGCACAGTAGCCATTCTAAGGAATGTGGGATAGTATCCTGTGGTTTTGATCTGTATTTTCCTAATTTTAACTAATGCAGAGAATATCTTTCCAAATGGGCTTATTGGCTAACTATGACTCTTCTGTGGAGAAGAATCTTTCGAAGATCTTTTGCCATTAACAGGATTGTTGGGCTCTTTCCTTTGGTTGGGTATTTCATGTCAGTCTGGTTTCATCTTCAGTCAGCCTTGTTCAAGGCATCATGTCCTGCCATTTGATTTTCACTCATAGAATGGGGGTTCCCACTGATGCTCTGTTGGGCCTTTAGGAGTGGATGAGAGCCCAAAGGGCAACTTAGAGAAGACAGCAGCAGAAGAGGTGGCCAATGACCACCTTTGCTTCAGCCAAGGCAGCTTTCTTTTGACCTAGTTTGCCCATCTGGGCTTCCACCTTAAATGATACTTGATGTTTTTCTTGAAAGGAAAAGAAAAGTCTCTGAAATACTGGCAGTGGAGCTAAGTTTGGCTTTAGTTGGTTTTTCAGCTCTCCTGCCCTTGCTTCCTGAGGGAGGTGTGTGTGTGTGTGTGCGTGCGTGCGTGCGTGTGTGTGTGTGTGTGTGTGTGTGTGTGTGTGTTTGTGTGTGTATGCTCACTGCTGCCTGACTTGGGGGCAGAATCTGTGAACCTGGAAATGAGATGGTTGGACCTGGGGCTAGAAAGTAATCCTGACCTTCTCTGCATGAAACTGTATCTCCTGGACCTGTCAACCAGCCTTCCCCTACAGGAAGGACTACAGTGTTCCTCTTGTCTACAACAGCTTCCTGAAGGTCATCCAGGCAGTGAGTCAAGGGCAGAGGCTTAGCCTAGACCTTGTCTGCAGGGCCTTTTTATTTCCCCCGCTAGCTCTCCTCCAGACTCTCCCTCACTTCCACCGCCTACCACCTTCTTTTTTCCCTGTTCTCCAAATCTCAGGAGACATCTGCTGTGAGCGGTGTTCTCATTCTCCTTCCCCTGCTTATCTTCCCTTCAGCAGGAAAGCACTCCCTGGGCCGAGAGCCTAATCTCTTGCTGATCCTGGGTTTCTGAATTCATCATCCTACCCCTCAGGCGATGGCTTCCCGTGCCCTGCCAAGCTGAGTGGGCAGAGGCTGCCTGTCATCAAGAAAGAAAGGGAGGAAGGGAGGGAGGAAGTCACCCGGAGCATGGTGAATGATGCCATGGATAACAGAGGTGTCTGGGTTTCTTAGGTTGGTTAAAGTAAAGGGATGGTCCTCCCCTTACCTGCTTCACTGGAAGGAAGCGCCCCCTGTCGGCCTGGCTCAGAGGTCTGCCCTTTCTCATATCCAGTCAACACCTTGACCCAGGGAGTCATCAGCCGAGAAACTTTTCTGTATTGCTATTTTCATTTTCTTTGTAATTGAGAGTAGCGGCAGCTACTTATGTAGAAAGAGGCAGGAAACAGTTGCAAAAAAAAAAAAAAAAAAAAAAAAAAAAAAGCTTATTACAGCCTATAACTTGTAAAGCACGACCCTGAAGCTGGTGTTGTGGTCATGGGAAATTTTAAAGTGCAGTTTTCATCTCTAATCTACCCGCTAAAGTTTGTTCTCACACCCCAGGTCCCCAGCAGCAAGGAGGAATAATATATACTTCCTTTCAACACATCAGGCTTGTAAGATCCTTAAATACTTCCAGAATCCTCTTGCATTTTCTCTAACAAATAAACAGATGTTCTTTGTATATTCCCTTTTCTTTTCCAGAATCTGGTAGATGGGCTGGCTCCCCCCACCCCGTCTTTTTTCTTTTTTTTTTCTCAATTTAGTGAGAAATTTTATTTTATACTGCAGTGTAAAATAAGCATACTTCAATACTGAAGTGTCAGAAATGCTCTTTGGGGAGCCAAAGCTCAGAGAAGAAGTCCTCACTCTGGAGAGGGGAGGTCCCTTACTCTGGAGAGGGGAGGTTATGATAAAGTGCTCCAGTTCTGGTCTTGCTCCGGCATGACCCTGTGATGGAAGAGAATAACTTAGAACCTCTGCCTGCCAGCTCTTTCACGAACCCTAACACAAACCAGTAATAAATACATCCTTGAACAAAGATGGAGAATACTGCACAATGCGGTTGGGAGGTGAGGCTGATAGGCTACTGAAATGGTGAAGAGTTCTGTCATCTAAAGGCAGCAACAGGTCCCTCATCCGGTCCAATTTTCTGAGCTCCGAGGTTTCTAAGGACACTGGTTCAGTACATGGTTTTTCTGTATCTGGATAAAGAAGAGAAGAGCAAGGTTTGGAACCTGGGTGCTTTAGGGATTTTTTTCTGCTGTGTTTTCTTCTTGTGACCATGAATATGTCACTCCTGTAGGTACCGGGAAGTCTTGTGCCTAGAGGTCATGCCCAGCAAAGCGTGGTCACGTAGCTGCAAGGGGCACTGTTCCCATTTGACTCAGCTTCTTTCTGTTAAGGAGCAGGAATGAAATAGACTTTGGCCGGAGGAGAAGTTGTGAGATCACAGGTCATGTTTAAAGTCAGTAGTGCAATGTTCTATCAGCTTTATGTGTTTTCCTACATCATTCTTTACTTGTTGAAATGGCCTCTTGCTGAGCCTAGAGAGCTTGCTGTTGTGGTTAGACCGGCTGGTCAGTGAGCCCTCAGGCTCTGCTGTCTCCAGGTGCCCAGCACTGGGGTTACAGACGTCATCATTGTGGATAGCTTGGCTTTTACACGGGCTCTGGGACCAGTCCTTATGTTTTCACAGCAAGTCCTTTATCTACAGCCATCTTCCTAGCCACAGACTGGGATTTTCAATATTGTTTCTTCTGCTAGGTAGTCTGTTTTGACAGGAACCCTTATAATGCTTCTAAGCCACTTTAAGACAGAACAATTTTTGTTAAAATTTGGGTCAGATATTACCTTGCACATGATATATGCAATATAGGGAAGACACCCATACTTCATTTCGTATATAATACTGACAGAGCAACACAAGAGAAGGCTACTTTACACAAAGATTAAGTGGCACAATATGCTTTCATCAGAGAAGCCTTTTAAATACTCCTGCATTGACTTTTCTGGAAAGTTGTAGAGTGTAAATCTAAACTCATGATGATAATAACACTTTTATTATTAAAATGTTCTTATTGACTTATTTATATGGATGCCTAAGTTAAAGAAAAATGAATTATCTTAATTATTTGTTAAAAATATCAACAAGGTTATCTCATTAACAGTTAAAAATTTAAAAGAAAACACAATATACATAAAAAAATATCAACAAGGCAACAACTTAGCATATTTAATGTAGATAATCTTATTTCAATCAATTATCTGCATCAAAAAACTCATATCCACAGAGGATATGTTAAACTTCTTTTGCTTTTGGGCTCCAATAAATAGGTTAGTGATTCCATTTTACACAGAAGGAAAACTGTGAAAGAACATGAAAATTATAGTGGTTTTTCATTTTTAAGGTTACAAATGGTTCTGTGTTCTATAAAATTAGTTTCTAGATTTGGGCAAAAGGTTGCTATTATTTTGAACAATTTCAGAGATTAGCCTGGGAAATATTTCACAAGAAAATATGATAGAAACAAATAAGTCTTTCCTAGGTTGTCAGTATCAATGAAGTTGGTATAAATGTTGTCATTTTTAGATAAAAGCAATAATTGCTGAAATGCTAAGGATTGCATTCAGAAAGTTTTTGTCTTTTAAGGGGAGAGCTATCACAATTTTTTGACAACTAATTGTTTTTATAAAAAGTAATGCACTGTAAGGACATGCTCAGAATGAAGTGTGACAAATACATGTGTGTGGCAGGTAAGTTTTAAATAGAGCTCTAGACTTGTAAAAATATATCAGCTGGTGTCTGGTCCAATATTCACCTAAACCCACACCTCTTTAATATAAGCTTTGGAAAGATGATCTCCACACACAAAAAGCAATTCTATGTGTTTATCTTCTTTCTTCTACTCACTGGTCCAAGTTCTGCTTCTGGCTTCACACATAAAAGTCCAGCCATTTGTTTTTACCACCAAAATATGGTTTATCTTTAGTTTGTAAATCTCTCCTTAAGTTGAACTTTCAGAGTAAATTCAGTTCAGCCACTGTCTTGAAGGAGTGTTGAATGAGGGCAGGACCTGATACAATCCATTCTGCAGAGGTGGTCCTCATTGTTTCTTTTTTGTGGTGTCTTTCTATTTTTTTCCCCCATGGGATTTATTGAATCTTATGTAATTCATTGTTGTGTGACTTTTTTTGGGGGGAAGCATGAACTGTTAGCTATTCATCTCACACTGGGCACAATGGCAGATCAGTAAAACAATTCCACTCAGGTATAGCTTAGTTGAGCAAGGAAGTTTTTGTCTCAAGGGCAACTGTATTACTCAGAGGCCCATCTCAGCATGGACGATGACTCATGAAAACTGCAACCTTGCAGGTTTCTCTCCAATTGGAGAGTCTCCTCTTCCCAGAAGTTGCTCCTGCTTGTATCTTCTTTTGGGAGAGGCCTGTGAGTCCTGTAAGTTTTAGGGGCTTCCTAGGCTTTGTAAACTATTTACTTAAATGGTCTCAAGCTTCCTTTACTTCCCTGAGTCTTATGAGCCTCCTCTCCTTCCAGGGGTGCTGTCTGAGTTCAGAGAAAATAGCTACATAGCACTTGCAGAACAATTTATACTGAATAATGTATGACATTATGAGTTATGAAGAATATACAAAGTTAAGCATCCATCATTATAATCTGGACAGAATGGTTCCAACTTGTCTTTTGACACATTGCAGCTTACTCTCTGCCTCATCATTAGCCCCTGGAAACTTTTACACATTATCCCTTTGTATAATTGTGACATCTTGAATACTCAAGCACAATACTATTTCAGCCATGAGGTCTGTCATTAGAACCACATAATGAATGCAAAAAGCTGTAAAGAATTCTTTAGTAGATGTGAAAATTTTAAAGAGAGAAAAAAAAAAGACCTAGAGAGAGGAAAAGACCCAAAGAAATGCCTCTAGTTGTGATGTGGGTGCCTTGGGCATTGATTTCAACATCTGTTTAGATACCCATTTGTCCCGGTGGTGTGCTAACCCTGCATACTGACCAGAAACCTGAGAGAATGTATACCTGGCTGCACAGGGAGAAGTATGCTTGCAAAGCTATCACTGGTTGTTTTTGCTCTTTTAGGGGAGCCCAACAACCCAACCCACTCCCAAATAAATCACACATGGGGGGCTTATTATTAATTGTAAATGCCTGGCCTTAGCTTGGCTTGTTGCTAACCAGATTTTCTTAAATTATCCTTATCTACTTTTTGTCTCTGTTCTTTTACCTTTTTCTTCTGTATATCTTACTCCATGGCTGGCTGTATGGCTGTATGGCTAGCCCCTAGCATCCTCTTCTTGTTCTCTTGCTTATTTTTATTTCTCCTCCCATATTTCTTCTTTCATTGATTCTCTCTGCCGAATAATCTCATTTTTTTCACTCTCTTGCCTCACTATGGTCATTCAGCTCTTTATTAGACCATCAGATGTTTTGACAGGCACAGTAACACAGCTTCAAAGCCTGTATGTCTAGAATAGTGAGATGTGTGTGTGTGTGTGTGTGTGTGTTTCTGTGCATTCCCTACGACAGCAGCTGCCACTGTCCAAGGTGCTGAATCCCCCACTGTGCATTAACACCTCTCATATGATAACTTTTTGATTCTGGTGACTTCTGACTTCTCTTAGGAGTTCAGCTTAAGGTAAAAGACAAGAGATTGGCAAAAAGAATATGAAACTGGGTCATTGAATTTTGGCAAAACTTTCAGAAAATTTATTTTTATATTTGATCTTAGCTTAAAGGCTGAGAAGACATATTTTTTTTGTGTGTGTGTGTTCGTGATGCATATGTCTATGAATGTATGTGCATATATGTATGCATGCATTTGGAGGCCTTATGTCAACCTCAGAGGTTATTTCTCAGGAACCATCTACCTTGTTTGTTGAGACAGGGTCTCTCTTTGAACTCAAGCTCACTGAGTAGGCTAAGCCAGCAGGCCAGTGAGCCCCAGGGATTCACCTATCTTCACAATGGCAGGCACTTAACTAACTGAGTCATTTCTCCAGCCTAGACAATTACGTTGAAAGTAATTTTGAATAATTGCATTTGCTTTGCAAACCCTTTTCTGGTCATTTGGGATGGTATATTTCTTGCTCTAGCCCCTATACTCCCATACTTCATAATTGGCTTCTCAGAAGGACTTAGCTAGAATCTTTTTCCTGGTTTATTCTTCTGTGAATGACACATACAAGTAAATGTTTTAAGATTTGGGTCCCAGCTCAGCTGTGACCCAGCATGTTGACAAATTCCTATTGCTTCTCGGGATATTTTATTAGCTACATTTGTTATTTTGTGGCCAAATACTGAGAAGAAGCAGGCAAGAAAAGAAAGACTTATCTGCAGCTCTCAGTTTTAGGGTACAGTCTAGTCCAGCATAGTGTGTGTGGGGGGATGGAGCAGGCAGACATTTGAGACTGTTTGCTCACATCTCAGTGGTTCAGGAAGCAGACAGAGGTCAATCTTGGTGCTCTATTGGCTTGTCCTCATTCTCAGCCCACAGGATGGTGCTGTGTATATTCAGGGTAAATTTTTCAGATAATCTTTGGAATGCCCTCATGGACAGGCAAACCCAGAGGTGTGCTTCAGTCTTCTAAATAATTCTAAATTCATTAAACTGGAAAATAAATATTACTCATAGGTATAGTTGCTAGATTATAAATAAAAACATAGATTGTCTAACTATATTTCAATTTCAGTTACACATACTTGCTATAAATCTGTCCCCATGCTAAGCTGCTAAAAATGTTCTGAAATATGCACATACCATGAAATATTAAACACATTGTTTTAAAAAGTGATCTTAGGCTGAGGAGATGGCTCAGTGGTGAAGTATATGTCTTTTAAGTATGAGAACCTAAGTTTGGATCCGTGGCTCCCAGGGAATGAGGAGCTGGGCATAATGGCATGCATTCAAAGATCCAGTGCCGAGGTGGATAAAGACAGATGAACCCCTGAGGCTCACTGGCCAGCTGTCTTGGCCAACTGGTGAACAATAAGTGACCTTATCTCAAAAAGTCAGGTGAAAAGCAACTGCAGACAATCTGTGCCCATCCCTGACTTCTATAGGCAAATCTACAGGTGTGTAGCACACACATATGCATACTCCTACAACACATATACACAAAGAAGGTAATTGGTTTCCACAAAAGCAATGTTTTTCATTTGTGGGTACCCACCAGTGATTGAAGAAAACCAGCAGCACATAACATTTATGAAGGAGATTTTTTCTCAATTTTAACTATTGAAAGTAGCATATCTGTGCTGTCACTAGGCTGTCCTGGTTTTTGTATTTTGGGGTTGGGAGTGTAAAAAAAAAACCCTCCTTGGGGTATAGTGAGAGTATTTCTGGGTTTTGGAGGGTGATTGCATTTCCTGTGCTCTCACCAATTTTATTTAAGGTAAAGAATATTTCAGGTTTTTCAAAGGCTTTTCCTTTTGCTTGTTTTTTTGTTTGCTCGTCAGTTCATCCGGACTCTCATTTGTTCTTAAAATCCTCACTGTTTATTTTAATTTACAATGTCATCCCATGAAAAATACATTTTTCATTCTTGCTCTGGACATAGCATTGGCAATTTTTATTTATTTATCCATCTTTATCCTGCCTGAGGGAAAACAAGTATTTAACATGCATGGTTGCATCCGTGAGTAGATAAATTTATTGCTTATTTGTGATGGTGTTACAGTATTCTTGCTTATTTTACTGGCAGTAATTATTATGCTCCAGTCTTTGGCAGACTCTCTGCACTTTGAGTTTCTCTTCAGAGTCTCTCTAAGTTTCTAATCTTCACAGGACCAATAAGAGTAAAATGATCAGTGCATATAGACATCGGATAATTATGATTAATTCTTACCAAAGAGTAAATCGATCTCTATGTTTTAGCTTTCTAGAAAATGGCTGTATTAAAATTCTCATAAGTTTATCTCTCCATGAAAACAATCTTATGAGCTTAGATCAGAATAACAGATTCATCAATATCATTTCTGAGTGGTGGTGTTCTAGACGAGGCTGGTATCTCTCACATGCATAACTGATGGCTTCATAATGGGACACACATTTATCAGCCCACTTCTTTCCTGTATAGGTTAGAAAGATCATTTACAGAGAGTCGGGCACATTTCCCATAAGTCACTGTGAAGTATTGTGGGATGTATTCTATATAGAATTCCAGCTTCCTCTGTGTACCAGTCGCCATGTTTGGCAGTGGAATGTAGTGGCAAAGGCTTTGTGGGGCTTACTTTCTAGAAGGAAAGGCATAAGTGAAGCAAATAAACACAGAAGTAAATATATTTTATATAATACATCATATATTATTTAAATTGTTAAAATATGTATTAAACATACTACATATTCTAATATATATGTATGTGTGTGTGTGTTAATCAGGTTAAGTGCTGTGAAAGACAAAGGGGACTGTGGGATGATCACTCACTACTTATCTGCTAGTAGGTGGGGATTGCTGAAGGTTTGAGGTTACCTCACCTCTATGATGGGGAGAAATGAGGCAGTGCATAGTGGTTGTTGTGAGGAAGTTTGGATTAGCAATAAGCAGGGTGTGTATGAATGAATCTAAGTAGACAGGCTTTAGTCCAGTGCTGACTTGGACATAGACATCAGCTTGTTCTTCCTGGCAACCAGTTGACCTATGGTCTGCAGGGACTAGCCATTAAAAGGTTAGTCTGCTTGGGAACAGCTGACATCAGGTCATAGTGAAGTGGTGAGGGTGGGTGACAGCTGCTACACCTTTACAAAGAGCCTGACAGACTTGACCTTCACGCTGTCTTGTTTTCTGTCCACCAGCACTCTCAGGGGTGTATTCTCCATTCACTTGTGAGTTTACCGTTGCCCTTTGCCTTGGTGTGAACCAGGCTGGATATCCTTAGTCATCAATGTCACTGTGAGATGGATGTCATCAATGTCACTGTGAGATGGATCTTTTACAACCCAGGATGTGACAAATTGGATTGATCCCTGCCCACCACCTGCCAGCTTCAAGCATCTGCCCCTTCAATCTCTTGTTCCCCCTCCCTTCTGCTTCCTACACCAGGAAGAAGGAGTGTTCTGCTGCAATCCACGCCTACACTGCACCACTTAGGCGGGATGACAGGGGCCTGAGTCTGCCATTGCCTCGTCCCCTTCCTTTCTCACATGAGATGATGGAATCCTACAGCCAGGTCAGCTCCCTAAATGCACTTCATCCTTGATCTTGTGAGAATTTTGTACAAAACTAAATCAGTCTAGATGTCATCTGACAATCTAGAACAAATGATACTGTAAAAATGTTTATTGCTGAGCAGCCATTTGAAGCTCCCTCTCTCTCCCCAACAGGAATCCCTTCCTTAGAGGGAAAACAGATGAGCTGTCTTGGGGAAATTGAAAATAAAAGGTACTTTCATCTCGCAAATGGAACTCGGGATGCTGTTGAACTAAGTGCGCTGTGCATTCAGTATTCACAGAGTGAAACACAAAAGAAATAACATGAATTTTTTGACAAAGGTTTTTTTTCTTTTTAAAAAATTATTTCTGTGGCATGCTGCTTCTATCAAACCACCTGAGAGGTGATTTGAGAAGGGCAAATCTGCAGAATAAAGACATTGTTCTGACAGCACATACAAATGAAATAAAATTGGCCCAAGGCTTTGATGCCAGAACCCACATGGTGAGCAGAGACATAGCAACACGCTAGCTAAGTGCAGGAGAGGAGCAGGCCAGTGTAATTTGTAGTCGAGTGTGAAGCAAGGATGAAAGAGGAAAATACCATTAAAAGCCACCTCCTCCCCCACAGAGCTTAAAATAGACTTTGCAGGTTATATTAATTCCTGTGTTCAGAAAACTTGCTTATGCATGAGACAAGACTACTGAAGGTCAGTTAATATCTTTCATTCACCTGTTTGTGCTGTATCCCTCTCATGCTCTCTTTGTTTATTTTCTCGAGACAGGGTTCTCTCTGTAGCTCAGACTGCCTGGAACTCATCATGGTGTCTAGGTTGATATCAAGCTTGTAGAAATTACTGTGCCTGCATTTCCAAAGCTCTGGGTCTGTGTCTGTGAGCTACACTTCCACTCTCTACTAATTTTTGAGAGTAAGGAGAGGAGATGAGGTGAAGCCTCCTTTAAAGTATGGCTGACAATCGTTCTGCCTTCAAACATAGCCTATACCATTAAACCACCCTCAACTATACTAGTAGCTGCTGAAATGAATTTTAACTACCTGTTAAACTACCTATGTGGCTTTGCCCTAAAAATGAAGAAGGCAATTAAAATGACTTCTTTTGATTTAGATACAAAGTGAGTAAAGAAGAAATGAAAACAAGAAAAAAGATGAAATTGTCAGGCAGTCACTGTGATGAGCTGGTAGAAGAGACATTTAAGAAGAAACAGGAACATTGTTAACTTGCCCAGCCTTTAAGACCAAGCACAAAACACCCGAAGCAAGGCCTCCATACTCTTTTCAGCCTGGTTACACCGTGACCAGACTCCACATGGGAAAGAAAACGTGGTTGATGACTGATGACTGCCCATAGGTTACTGTTCTGCTCTCAGTGGGGGAGCTACAGCAGTGTTGGGGTTTTAGAAAAGACACTTCCACAATTCTTTTTCTGCTTTTAAATCTCTCCCAGACAAAGGCATAAGGGGAATGCACCAGCTAGATTAATCATAGGCTGTAATCTCATCTTAAATAATAAAATTCATCATTTTTTTTATTTTTAATAAATGATGTAGCCTGGAAGAAAGACCATTTCAGACACGTCTATCACATGGAAATCACATGGATTCAAAGGCCAGAGCTAGTTCTTTGCTGTCTGTGGTCTGAGGCAGGATGCTGGCACATCCTTTAAGCTTTGGTACCTTCATGCCTCCAAATGAAATCAGTGTCTGTCTGTCCAGGATCACTGCAAAGATTAAATGAGTTGTTTCCACTGGCTAAGCACAAGATCTAATGTATGTTAAATATAAATAATTGTTCTCTATGGATTAAATATTTCATTTATTATAAAAGATCTAAAAAAGGAAAAAGTAAAATGTCAACCTTTTCAAATATTGTGAACCTATAATTTTTTCCCAGTTCCAAAGCAACCCACAATTTAAAAAACTGTAATATAAAATATGAAGCAAAAATTTTATCCATAATTTTACTACTTTTCAAAATTTTTTGTTGACAATGAATTGTATATTTTTAGAAAAATGACACAAAAGTATATTGAAAGTATAGGTAACATAAACAATATTTTAATATTTCATATCATGTTGAACATCTAATAAGAACAGGAAATTTCCTCAGATCATGACTCTTCCTGCCTGGTGAGATGGCTCAGGCATTTAATGTTAAGCCTTATGACCTCAGTGTGATGTGTGAGTTCCCTATATATAGCAAGAGAGAGGCAATGCCTTCAGATTATTCTCTGACTTTCATTGTGCATTCTGGTAGGCACCCCTACCTCACAATAAATGAACAAGTAAGTAAGTAAGTAAGTAAATAAATAAATAAATATATATGTTTCTTCTAAAATCAATCAGCTCCTCGAATCAGAGCAACTCAGTCAGAAAACATAATCTATTTTTATTTTTCTAACTGTAATCCATATACATTTTATTAGGTGATCAAAACTCTTGGCACACAATGGAAAACAAACTCAAAGGTGTCTCCAGGAGTTCTTTGTCTCATTATATCACCTTAGGGATTTTCCTTTGAAATTTTTAAAGCCTTTATTTTATTATATGTGTATTTTTTCTTCTCTTTTTACCCTACAGGTCCTTTGTGCATATATTATGACTTCTAGCTTAGTGTTTTTATAGGATTCCCAAGTGTGAGAATGAGTGGGCCTCATTTCAATGTTTTACTATTGAGATCCACATCATTTAAATCTGTGATTTACTCATTTAATATGATTAATTTTCAAATATCTCATGTAAAGAAAATTTCACATTACATAAATGACTATTTTTGAGAGTATTGGCACAGTGCCAGACTACTTTTTACATAGAATAGGGTCAATTTATATGTCATCAATGATGAGTGTGAAAATCTACCTCATTAACACTGAAAGTTACTATTCACAAAGTTAGACTGGTGACCTGCGCTCCACCCCTGAGCTGTGCTCCGACTTCTGTATGCACAGCGTACTGTGCATGTGTGCACCTGTATACACACACACTGTACAGCAATACATTAGATTAAAATGTTTTATTTTTTTAATGATTTATTTTTATTTTATGTGCTTTGGTTCTTTGCCTGCATGTATGTCTGTGTGAGGGTGTTGAATCCCTGGAGCTGGAATTACAGGCAGTTGTGAGCTGCCATATGGGTGCTGGGACTTGAACCTGGCCCCTCTGGAAGAGCAGACAGTGACTCTTAACTAATGAGCCAGCTCTCCTAGGACTAGCTAAGAATTTTTTAAAAAAAGATTTTGTAAGCACAAAAATGGCATGTTTTGCTGGTTAGTTTTCATTTGTTTGTCATGGGGGCTGAATATTTAGAATTGTTGAATCACACCTTGAATTCAAGCTGTTGAGACCCCGTATATCTTAAAGTTAAATATACTACACATAAAGAATTAGCACACGGCCAAATTTGCTGTGAATATTTTTGTACTTTTTGGTTTTCATTTTCAAATAGATATGGATGTTGCTTTAAATATTAAGTTATTTTTATTCTTTTCTTATATATGTTTTCTTTCCCTGAAGGCTACTTCTTAGTAATAGAACATTCTAAGATGATTACTTAATTTTCTATTGAAACTTTGCTACTCAAAGAATTTCTCTGCAGCACAAAAAAGTTTCTATTATTTTCTTTTTTTTTATAACCCTAGTTAGGAAGAATGAAATGGTAGATTGGACAATATGATTGCAAATGCAAACCTATTCCAAACACAATGAGAATGGTTTGCTTCTTGCTTTCTTTACCAAATACCAATGGAGTTTCAAGGTTTCAAAAGAATAGAGAGTTGTTGACAAAATGGAATGCTAATATCAGTAGGTCTCTCGACAGATGGGACAAATAGTACTAGAAGGAGCCATTTGTGACATAAGACAGTGTGGTAAGTGGTGACATTTACCCAGGACTTAGCACTCTCAGATATTTTGCTTATGTGCATTTGTCTGAACAAGCCTGTGACAGAGATAGCCAGGTCTGGCCCCTGGAATCTGTGAACAGCAATAGAAAGATGAATGATATCTGAATAAAAAGAAATCTGAAAGAATGTGGCTTTTACGGGTGCTAACAAAAAAACTATATGAGAATTTTTTCAACTTATGGTTTTAATTAAGGTATCTCAACATTTTTTTTTTTGTCATAAGGAGTACCTTCTCCTCCCCAAGAAACATAAATGCAAACACTAATTTTACTGAGCAAGACATTTTTCTATTTGGGAATATTCTCTGTGTTCTCATTGTCTTTTCAAATATTCTGGAGGAGGTGAAAAATCAAACAGAAATTCTTTCTAATTCTCTGCTTAAAAGAAAATAAAACCCATGTATTCTGCATGTAAATACACTGAACAAAAGAAATTGCTTATACAGATAGATACCATACCAGGTTGTAAGGAGTGTGAATACTGGCTAGTTCATTGTCAGCCTGACACAGCACAGTTAGCTGGGAAGAAGGAACCTTAATTGAGAAATAGCCTCCACTAGATTGGCCTGTAAGTGAGTCTATTAATGGTTAATGTGGGAGGGTCTAGCCCACTGTGGGCAGTGTCGCCCTTAGGCAGATAGGTGGTCCTGGACTGTATAAGAAAGCAGGCTGACAAAACCATGAAAAGCAGGCAGTGCTCCTCTGTGGCCTCTGCTTCAGTTCCTGCCTCCAGGTTTCTGTAACTGAGTCTCAAACTCACATGAGCCTTTAAAGTTAAAGATCTGTAATGACCTGACGCCTAAATGTAACTGTTTCTAATTTTAACCCCCCCCATGTGTTCAAGTCCTTCACATCAAACGTAGTCTATAAACAGTGTAGGGAGAGTCTCTGGGCTAAAGGATGCCTTTACTCATGGAAGCCTCATGTCCTTTCCATTCTTATCCCTCCGGAAGGAGGTGGCAAGTGTTGTTCTTGTTTTGTGGTTGTTATTTGTGTGGGGGATGGGGTGGTGGAAACAAGTGGAAGCCAAGGGTATATTTTAAAATTTGAAGAGCAACAAGATGCTGCAGCCTGAGTTGGCCATAAAGATTTACAATTACATTTCCATCACAAAGCCCCTGGCCCTTCATATTTGGCCATGACCATTTCTGTTTTGGTTTCTATTTCTTTGGCGGGACAACACCCCAATTAGACAGATGAGCATTCAGTTCTGATGTTGGAAGCCATCTTTGCTGGCCTAGGTTACTCAGGGATTTCTATGGTCATTTGGCATTCAATTGTGCTGGGGTTAGTTGTAACCCTGGTTCTGTGAACTCTTAGTGCGTACAAATCTATTCAGGTTAATGCACTCAATGCAATTTAACCTCAGATGTATCCAAATAATGACTCAAGCTTCCCAGAATTCTCTAGGTTCTTGCTTACATGTCCTTTGGGCTCCACGCTAGTTAGGTTGAGCTGTGGTGATGGGGGTAAAGTTATCAGAAATCCATTTTCCCCTTAAGTCTCACAACTGGGTCAGGCTGTCTAGCCACCCCGGAAGTGAAGGGTGGCGTTGTTCTTTAAAATAGCACCCGAAGTCACCCCTGGGGAATTAGTATTGTAAGAGCTCAGTTTCCCTGCAGATTCTGACTTGCATAAAAAAAGATTTTCATTTAGAACCCATCAATTGCTGCTACCATAGATAGTGCATGTGAGGCTGCACAGTGGTCTACTGTGGTTTTGGTAAGGCAGATATACAAAGGAAGAAATAACTAGACTGTTCTGTTGCTCACAAGAAATAAAAGCCATCATCACACCCAGGGTTTCTCCTGTATTTCACCCCATCTCAAGGGGTGAAAAAAAAAGAGAGAAAGAAAAACTAAAAGTGACATGAGAGAGATTTTCTTTTCATCTAGATAAGAGCTACATTTCAGGACTTAAAAAAAAAAAAAAAAGATCCTGTTCATTTAAACAACGCTAAGTGCATCCTGGTCCGGATATATAAAATTATTGGATTGCCACCGCTGACCATTCATCTGAGACCCTGATGTGCCACAGTCGATTTTTGAGAACTGCTCTGCCACTTAATGTGACAAACACCCCAGCCTTGCCGTTTAAGGGATCTTTGAGAAAGGCCGTCCCCACATGAAATGAATTTAACAGCAACCATTTGTCATTTTGCCCTTCCTTTTCTGGAGAGAGAGAGAAAAAAAAAATGCTAGTGATTTCTTTTGACTTAAACTGGGCATTCAAAAAGCTGTTTTTATTAATGAATCATATTAAGCCACTGGTGAAAGGCTCCCTGACTCTGTTTAAATAACAGGCTATGATTCCTCTCCCCTCAAGCCCCCCACCCCCCATTTGGCTCTGCTGTTATTAATTGAGGAGTTTCTTTGTTTCTTTCCTAATGAAGCTAACAGAACACATCTGTCAGGTGCCCGTATTCTTTGCCTGTGTATAGTATGTAATAGACCAGCTGGAGGCTATGGAGCTACACAATACCCCTGGCCGTTACAGCAAGTATTTATTCCTGGGCTTTTCCTCCGAAAGGGATTTGAAAAAAAAAAGTCTGAAATTTGGGCCTAATTGCTATTTACCCAGCGATAGACACCTGTTCTAGCTGAGACATTGGCTCATGAATCCCACACCTGAGACCTTAGAGAGAGGAGAGAGAAAATTTCCAGCAGCTGACAGTGCATTTAGACACGGATGGCTTTAGCTGCTGGGGATTTGTGTGTTTGTATGTATATGCATATATTTAAAATACTGTATGTTTAGTATGCACACCCATAACCAGAGGGTATATATTAAAAGCTGCGTACTATTATTTCACGGTCAATTGCTTATCTGAAGGCTATGCAACACTGCTGTACAGCCACAGCCGTGATGGCTTTAAGCATAGTGCGCCGAGGCTGCGCCGGGTTTCTGTGACAAACATGTGCCCTTCACAATGTCCATTCTTGGCTCCTCAGGGAAATGTTTTTTTTTTCAGTGTATGGGGGGGTGGAAATGTAACCAAACATTACTGTCCTCAGAAAGGTTTGACTGCATCCCCCCCCAGCTGTAGTGTCTCCCCTTTGACATATGAACTTGCCTCTTTCAGTCTTGATCTGAATCTCACAGCTTTGTTGCTTTGTTTATTTTTTGAAGTAAAAATTGATGTATATCCTCTAAAAAACCCCCAACTTTCATAATGAGTCCATAAAGGAGTAGCCACAATCACAGTAATGGCATTTACACATTGTGAAAAAGAAATAAGATCGAAAGGCATTAGCAGTAAAGATTCTATAACACGATGTATTACTCAGTGCTAAGTTGAGTCAGTTAAAAATTAAAGTTTATCAAAATACTGTTTAGTTCACTATTTCTTTGAATTTATAAAAAAAAGAAAGTTATAGGGGTTTATGTATGTGTGTGCACACCCACATGGATGCTCTTGAACCTCATACATTCTAATTGCACCGTTTCATTTTTGCCGTGTGTGTGTGTGTGTGTGTGTGTGTGTGTGTGTGTGTGTGTGTGTAAAATGTAGATTTAGTTAACAAAACAAACACAAGACTTGGCCCTATTGTGTTTGGGCTGAAGAACAATCCCACTGCAGAGGCTCGTGTGGGTGGCAAGGCAGGTCTGAGGTGGCCGATGGATGATGGGAAAGGAAAGAGAAAGGAGAAAACCTTTCTCTTCTTGGTTTTTTCCTGTGTCCCTCTCATTTGGAAGGACTCCAGAGCACTCTTAGGACAGCTCATTGGTATAGCTGGAACAACGATTTCTTTACTGTAAATCAAATAAATGCCTAAATAAACACCAGAAAATTATGTTTTATTTCTTCAAAAGGATATATAAGTTGTAGTCCATACTGGTAGAAGAGTTCACAAGATAAAATGAAAATTGAAAGAATAAAAAGAAATTTAAGACCCAAGTTACAAATCATACATGAAATATAAATCACCTGAGCAATTTAAACTCATGTGCATATTCTCTTGTATGTTTCTAGGCACACACATGCATGGCCATGCATGCACATACACACACTCACATGCACACACACTCACATACATGCACATGCATACACACAATACACACATTCTCACAAGCATATACTCACATGAACATGCACACACATAATGCACATGTACATACACCCCCCCACCCCACCCCCACAGTACAAAACTGAAGCCAGAGATAACAGAAAGGCCAGAGCTCAGGTGGGTGTCAGGAGAGATGGACAGTAGGTACTCACACACAGGTGACTGCTTCGCCTCAGGGTTCACACAATTGAAGAGGGAGTTAACACAGGGGCAGGAATCCATTTCCTATGAGAAAGGAGAGAAGCAGACAGGGAAGTGAGGGTCACAGCTGGACAGGCGATAATGAAATTAGTGAATGAAGTCTGGGAGAAACCAAGGCCGGATGGATTGTCCGGACTGTTATCTGAGATGCGTGTGAAAACCAGGTACCTCAGGACAGGAGAAAATAGCTTAGAGATGCACAATAGAAAGATCCATGGAAGTGGGAGGGTCTGGTCCTTGCCTCTGAGGCAGGCTTGCTCCTTTATCAGACTATGGCAGGGCCAATTCTAGGAAGTGGGTTATCGAGCTGAGCATCTCTGAACCTGTTTTCTCTCTAGTGAAATGGGAAAATAATAATAATACCTATTCTTCTTGTCACTATGATAAAATACCTGAGAGGGCAACCTCAAAGAACAGTGACTCATTTTGGTTCACAGCTTCAAAAGGTTCAGTCCATTGAGGTGAGCAAAGCATAAAAGACCAACTTCCATCATGACAAACAGGAAGTGGAGAGATGGAGTTAGTGGAGAACACCTCTGTGCATGTCTGCCATTGCACTTTCAGAGAGGGGTGAATCAGAAAGGCTCTGACATATTGGTGAATTAATCTTTCCATGGCTTTATGATATAAAGATGATATTTGGAGGTGGGAAATGGTAGATAAGGAAGCCTGCTTGGAGGAAGTGACTTTCTGGAAATGTTCCTTGGGGAATGAATCCTGCTCTGGCTCTACGTATTCCTGTGTCACTGTGTCACATGATCCTGCTGCCATAAGATCTGGCCAAGCACTCAGGACCAGCAGAGCAGGGATAGGACCTTCTGAGATGGAGCCCAGATGAATCCTCTCTTCCTTAGGTCATTTCTCTCAGACACTTTGGTCACAGTGATGCAAAATCAACCAATACTCTGTCTTATCCTTGAGAAAATTAAATTAAAAATGTTTTGCAGAATATTTTGGTGTCAAATATATGATAACATTATTATGTTTTTATAAACTAAACATTCTTGTAAAAACATCAGTAAAGGCAATGGCAGTTGTCCTATAAACATCACTGGCTGTTATCTAGAACCCTAATAGTGAATAAGCCATGCCAGAAAAATAAATCATAACTACATCTTGTTTTAGGAGGGATAGATTTTGATAGAATGATGAAGAGATTAAATCATATAGAAATAACACCAAGAAAGCTACTTAAGACCATTTATATACTGGCATGGCCCTATCAGCAAGTGGATTTTAAGCTTAATACAGGTACAGAGTGGAATAGCTAGGTAGGATCTTTCTCCCAAAGTACATGCACATGATGCCATGCTGCTAATGGAAGGGTGAGGCATACTGTAGGCCACTTGGTGAAGCAATGCTTTCTCTAGTCTTGAATGCCCTGGAGCATATTTCCTGCAGGAAGGGGTCACAACATGTGTGTGTTAGCATTTGTGGCTGTTCTAAATCCTCTCGATACTATCTTGAACACATTTGGTGCAGAATCTCGCATTCTCAGGTAGAGGCCAGGTCTCCAGCACCACATTCCCTGAGCTCGCTATCATGTGCACCAGTGAGATGCAGGCCAAGGCATTACCAGGACTAGTCTCATAGCAAGCATGGTGACAGAGATATTTGGCTGTTTGATGTTGATGCTGGCAGAGTGTCGGACATTCATGCTTTAATGCCATATTGCCAAGTGATGGTTACAAGATGTTTTCATAACAAAAAACCTGATGTGGCTGGATAGTTTTATGGCCTAGTTTTATGATTGAATTTCTGAGACAGTTACATTCTATAGCTAAGGATGACTTTAAACTCAATATCCTCCAGACACTGCGTCACTGATGTGTGCACTACCACATCCAGCTCTTTTAACACTTTTTAGTAAGGTCTTTTCCTGTTTCCAATAGCTGGAGTGGATCCAAATGTTTACTATTAAGAAACTGCTGTATATGTATTGTTTTCTTTCTTTTGTGTATGTGTTTGATGTTTGTGCTTGTTCATGTGGGCATGTGTGTAAGTGTGTATGTCAGCAGTCGACATTCAGTGTCCTTCTCTGCCAACTCTACACCTTATTTTTTTTAGACAAAGGTCTCTCTCTCACTGAACCTGGGTATCATCAGTCCGACTAAGCTGCCTGGCCAATGAGTAGAGGGGATCTGCATATCTCTGCGCCTCCTTGAGTTCTAGGGTTATCAATGCATGCTGAAGCCATTCCCCACTCCAGGGCTAATGGGTACTAGAGATCCAGTTAAACTTAGCTCTGCATGTTGGTATAGCAGACATTCTCCCCTTCCTCTCCCCCCTTCTCTGACACACACACACACACACACACACACACACACACACACACACACTTTCAATGAGTGAAGGTGACACCACAGTTCTTACAGCAGTGGACACTCTTCTCCATTTTCAGGGTGTGACTAAAGCCTGTTCTTGACAACCCCACGTCATTTTCTGCAACACTAAATCTCCTAGGCTCTCATACACACCAGTGCTTTGAGTTTGATTTCTGTGATACTGTCTCCTTCGGGCTCTCTGGAGATCTCATCTTCTCAAACCCCATCTCCAGTCTTTCTGGTCTGCTCACTTACATAACACTGTCACAGTCAGCTCAGGTACCATACACGACTGCTCTCCACTCTGCGCAAACACTTTCCTTCTCTGCCAAAGGAATAAACCTCCTCTGCTATTTCTCTTCTAAATATACTGATTTCTGTTCTTTACAAAACACACATTTTTGTTGTATATATCTGCTAGTGTTTGAGAAACTTCAGATGCAGACACCAACATGTATTTTCTAAGGCTGGAGTCAACTATTAAGCCAGTGATTATGGTACAAATGTAACATAAACCTTTATTTTGTTGATCACACTGGACTGGAAAGACAAAACTAGGTCAGGTTAATGGCAACAAATGGTGTTGTTACTTTGTACTACTCCAGCAAAGCAGTCTCTTTTGAGCAGTGTTTGCTACACGGGGGCTTGTACCTCAGTCTTGCACCTTGCTTCATCTGAACAAGGAAGGTGACAATGACAGATACTCCAGAGTTGCTATGAGAAGTAAGAATTTAAATACTTATGAAATTCTTAGACTAGCACCCAAAATGAAGTAATTTCTCATGCAACATACTATTTTGGAGGCAACTCATATTTAATTTTCTTACCATATTTCTAGAATCAGGACTTTAATGTCAGTAGCTCAGTGGGTGAAATGCTTAGGCACCATACAGGCATCAGGACCAAAGTTCAACCCCCAGCACTCAGGTAGAGAGCCAGCTGTGGGGACATGTGACAGGTGACCTTGAGGGCTTGCTGACTAGCCAGTAGCTAACAGATGAGCTCCAGGTTCATGAAAGGCAGAAGGGCCATCAGCAGATAAAGGCACTGGCCACTCCCAGCCATGTGCAGGGGAAAGCGGAGAAGTGATGCTAGAAAGCTGTCCTCTCACCTCCACTCACGTGCTGTGGCATGTCCAACATCATATACATAATGATAAATAAGAATTTAAAAGTAGAAAGTGATAGAGCAAGATGCTCAAAGTTGATCTTCAGCTTCTCTATACATATTTTTACACTATATAATCCTTTCACTACACTCTCACATACTACACATACCCTTATACTATACCCCACACATCACACACACCCACATACTATGCACCCTTATACTATACACTCCCTTGCACAACAATACCCTTATACTACACCCCCACATACTATATACACCCTTATATTACACATTCACATACTACACACACCTTTATACTATATTCTCCACATACAACAAACATCCTTATACTACATACACCCATACACTACACATACCCTTATACTATAGACATCCATATACTATACACCCAGTCACCCACCCCCTCTGGCATGCTACACATATATCTCTTTGTATTTCCTTGGAGTGCTATTGCTTTGCCCTTCCTTTGAGGCTCTGGCTTCCTTTGGGCTTCTTTAGGAGGGAAGCTTGCTGCAAAAGAGTATGTGATCTGGTCTACATCCTACAAATTGATGATGGTCTTAGAGGGTGCAGTCATTGCCTGTTTTATTCTCTTATGGGTCTGGACTTTCTACATTGTGGTATTTCTGTCTCTCTGTTTACCTCCTCTATATCTTCCTCTTCTCTGGAGCCTTTGGAGAGGGCCCCCACTGATTGGTCCAGAGATTAGCCTCACCCCATCAGGCTGACTTTCATGAGCTGGGTCTCATTACACAGATCAATAGTCAGCCCCTGAGTGAGCTTCTCAGGGTAAGATGCCTCGTTCAATCAGGAGCTTCCCCTGTGCAAGAAGCAGAAGCTCAGCTGTGCTCCACTGACTCAGGAATGTAGGCTGGATGGTATAAACAAATCAGTGTTGTCCAGGCACCAGCAGTGCCCAACTTGGCCTGCTGAGACAGTGAGGTGCAGTGTGGGGATCTTGTCTTGTCATCAGGATATGGATCTCTTGGGATCTTATCAGACACACCTGGTAAATTATGTCTCAGTCCTGTGCTGATCACATGGAGTATGACCCAATTCTTTCTCTGCAGTGGATTAGAAACTTGACAGAGTGCTCACTGCTTCTTGGCCACAGATCCTATCAGATGTTAGACGTGTGGCTAGATGCGATTGCGAGGGAAGGATGAGCACAGACCTGGTAGAAACAGTTCAGAAAGCAGACATTCCCAAGGATGTAACCGAAGCTCACCCACTGGCCAGCTCTTCTCTAGAGGACTCAAATCCCATAGCTACACACAGCCTCACACACCAACTCTTCTCTATGGCCTCCACATTTCAAAACTCAGCGCTTTGCAGGCAGAGGGGTCTTTTATCAGGGACTTCTCCTGGAGGGCCAGTATGCACAATAAAAGTCTGAGCATTCTATTAGATAGAATTAAAGTTTTTTTTTGTTTTTTTTTTTTTTTAAATCTTGTCAACTAGGCAAATCCAAATATCTTCATTATTGTTATTTCAATAATCTTAAATGAGAAGTGGTCTGGGAGGAGGTGGCTGGTGCAGAGCTCCTGGTAATCTTACAGAAATTTTAACTTAATACTCCTGCACTCTGTAACCAGTAGAAACAATAGCAGCCCCTAGGAATTATGGCCACACACTTTTACATGGTTAGCTTTAAATATTAATTTTTTTTTTTTTTTTTTTTTTTTTTAAAAAAACTTTATTTATTTATTTATTTGCCTTGGTGTTTGCCTGGAACTGGAACTACAGACAGTTGTTAGCTGCCATGTGGGTGCTGGGAATCGAACCCGGGTCCTCTGGAAGAGCAGACGGTGCTCTTAACCGCTGAGCCATCTCTCCAGCCCCTAAATATTAATTTTAAGTAGTTTCAAATATTAACTTGATATACCCTACAATTTTATGGGAACAGAGTCTCAATAGAGGAATTGGCTAGACCGCACTGGCCTGTGGGCATATCTGTAGAGGGTCCTCATGATTGTTAGTGTTGCAGGAAGGCAAGCCCATTGTGGGCGGTGTCATTCTTTGGGCAAGTCTTCCAGAACTGTATAAGGAAGCTAGCCAAGCTTAAACCTACCTGCCAGCCAGTAAGCAGCGGCCTCCATGGTGCCTGTTACACTTCTTGGCTCTGAGTTGAGTTCCTTGGTTAGGGGAACGCCCTGGGGAGCTGTTAGCAGCCCTGCCGGTGAGTTCCCACTTGGAGTTCCTGCCTTGCCTTTCCTCAGAGAAGGACTTTGAGCTGGAATTAAAAAGCCAAATAAATCCTCTCTCCCTCAAAGTTGTTTCTGGTCAGGGTATTTATCATAGCAATGAAAATGAAACTGGATCACGAGGTGACATCCAGCAGGAGATTGGGTCTGTTTTCGAGCTTGAGTCAGATTGGGCCTGCTGAGTTGTCAGGACTAATTGATTGTATTGAAGGTGTCAGGGTGTTAATGCTGGACTCAGGCATTATGGACAGAGTCAAACCAGTGTCTAGTCTAGTGGTGCAGGAGTAATGTGGAGAACTGAGATGCTCACAGTCAGACCAACGCCAGGCACAGAACCCAGCCTGTGTCTATAGCCGAGTGCGTTGTCCCGCTTATGAACAACACTGAATAGCTAAGACATTATCCTACATACACTGTTCTCAGATAAGACCTCAAGCTATTTCAAGGTACTTCTTATTACTTCCAAAAAGCCGTGTTCTCTCTGAGTGCTCCTTTATGATTCCTCTTGTATATTTCATGGGTGCAGTCTCCACACTCTAGACCAGCGGTTCTATGCCTCCCTAATGCTGTTACCCTTTAATACAGTTTCTTGTGTTGTGGTGACCCCAAATGTAAAAATAATTTGTTGATATATATATATATGTATATATGTATACATATGCTATAGCTGTAATTTTGCTACTGTTATGAATTGTAATATAAATGTCTGATACATAACCCAAAGGGCTCATTACCCACATGTTGAGAACCACTGCTCTAGATACTCAAAAATTATAAACTTTAAAATTATGTGGTCTAATGTTTCTCTGTGTAACCCTGAATGTTCTGGAACTTGCCCTGTAGACCAGGCTGGACTTGAACTTGGAGATCTCCCTGCCTCTGCCCCCCCCCCCCCCAGTGCTGGGACTAAAGGGTTAGCAGTGTGTCATCACCACTCAGCTAAAATATTTTCTTTAACCTAAATTTGATAAGTAAATCATAAGAATGTATGTCTTTGTATGTAAGCTTTGAGTTATCCCATTAAAAAGTTTTTGAAGCATAAAAAAAATTATGTGGTCTATACAGCATTTCATAGTTTGAAGATTGCAGGAAACTACTCTTGAGAGTTCATGCTGAGAAATAATGAAATATATTGGAAACATAGATGGAAATACACAAAAAATTAAGAACCCATTTTTACCACTTGAATAGTAAAAGGAAATTGGGCACAACATTCTCCTTGCATACCCAGCTTTGGAGGGCCGTCCTTAGGTTCTGCTGGGCCTGCTCTCAGGGCTCCTGGGCCCATGACTGGGATGTGGTGACTGATCTTCTCAGGATGTTTCTCTTCATCTGGTTTCTCACCATAGTTTGGCATCTGATTTTCTTCAGAGTCTCTGAGTGTGCTCCTGGCCAGCCTGATGGTTCTCACATTGTCTTCCCTTCTGACCACACTGTTGTACTTTTTCAGTGCTCACCGTGTAGTAGATTCATGCTGATTGTCTTGGGTCCCGCATCTGTTTTTTCACTGGTTTTTCACTGCTCACAGTGTAGTAGATTCATGCTGATTGTCTTGTGTCCCGCATCTGTTTTTTCACTGTTTTTTCACTGCTCACAGTGTAGTAGATTCATGCTGATTGTCTTGTGTCCCGCATCTGTTTTTCCACTGTTTTTTCACTGCTCACCGTGTAGTAGATTCGTGCTGATTGTCTTGGGTCCCGCATCTGTTTTTCCCTCTGGCTATAAATTCCACATAAGATCATTTTTTTCTCTTCCTTTTGAGTCACAGATTTACATGTTCAATGGAACACAGGAGTCACCAGCTGGTTCAATGCTGTACACCTTTGACTAATATCTGAAGCTGCAACCAACAGAAAATAGACTTATTTTTTCCCAATATGATAGACTTTTTTGTATGCTGCTCATCAGGGCTAAAGTCAGACTTCAATGAAGAAATTGAATATCAATTAAAAATTATCATTGGCATATCATGCCTTATGGTATTTTAATTATGTATCACCAGCAGAACTAAATGTCTATGCTGGTGTGACCTTTTAACATATATTTTGACACAATTCTCCATTTATAAAGTCCTTTCTTAAAGCTGCCCTTTATCTTGGGCCTGCTAGTCCATGTTTTAGGTACTTTTCAAATTCTCTGTTAAAAAAATTAACCTAGGTTAAAATAGCCAAAGATAACTTTTTATATTAGATTTAATGGCACTAGATTAAAAACATTTTTGATGCCCCATCTAACTTAATGTCATCTGAGATAAGTGTTTGTGTAGGGGAATATCGGAAAGGGTTTGTCCCAATATTGTTTAGCCATCTAGGATCTGTTTCTTTGTTTGACTTTGCTTTACCACTAAAATACCCAGGCAGTGAGTGATATGCTGACTGTAATCCTGATAAAAATTGTAACTGTTACTCAGGAAAACAAGCCTCCGAAGTTAGCTTGTTTCCTTGTGGGACCTTTCCACAGTTGTTTTCTATAGCCTAGCAACTTCATCTTGGAACCATCCCTTAGTGAAACACTGGCTCCTCCTCATTTTCCCTATGTCACCATTTGATGGCCCAAGCCATTAATGTGCTGAATTCATTCTTAACAGTGATTTATAAGATATTTGTATGAGAGAGTCTTGGTTTTAACCTTTTGATAAACAAATTTTTCTGGTCAACTGTATCAGGTGAGTCCACAGCAAACCATAATGGCTTCATAGATAATTCCCTTCCTGACACTGAGAGTCAGCAGGGGTCATAACCTCAGATCTCAGCATGCCACCTCATGCTGTCCACTCCAGGAGATGGAACTGGAATGGCATTTTCAGTACTGTGGAAGCCTATGCATAGTTCCCCCTGACTTGCACATTATTGATATTCTTTGTTTCATTTCCTTTCTAGCTAGCCTGTGGAGTTGGCGTGCTGGTGGTGTATAGCTGATAGCATTGCCATTGAGTTTATGCAGTAATGACTTAATAGGGCTTGATAGGCAAAGGTGGATAGGAAAGGGGAGTCTAGAGGTCTGAGAATACAGGGTGCTGGCATGTCTGGCTTGAATATGAAAGGCATGGGAAACTGACATGGCTACCACATGGAGGAAATCCAATTTGTAGGGGTAGATTCACAGTGGGCAAAAGCCATGCACTTGAGGAAAAGCCAGGAGCCACTGTCTGTTTAAAAGTGAAGAAAGGAAGTATGTGTATGGGGGGTGGCAGCTTTTCCTTTGACAGTAATTGGGAATAGACTTTAAGTTGCTATATAAATATGTTGCTGACAATGTACAGCTATGTTTTGCATTTCCACAGTCTGATGTGAAGGGGCTAGCTATCTTTTAAATAATAGAAATGTGTAATAACTGTGCAGACAGACAAAAAGAACACTGTGTTAGAATTCTGTAGGCATTCTATCAACTAACCAGACAAAGTGAATGCTTATTTGCTTTATTTCATTCATTCTTTTTGGAGATAGGAGTTCTCTACTCTATGTAGCCCTGGCTGTTCTGAAATTCTCTATGTAGTACAGGCTGGCTTCAAACTCACAGAGATCCACCTACTTTTACGTTTCAAGTGCTGGGATTAAGCTCATGTACCACGATATAGGAAAAATTAATACCCAAATTAATATTTCTAAAGTAATATATGCAATATGTACAACTATCTTAAGAAAGTACTGGTATAGGGCTGGGGAGGAGAGGTGACTCAATGAATAAAGTATTCTCTGTGCATCTGTGAGGATCACAGGATGGACCTCCAGCACCCATGTCAAAGCTAAGTAGACACGCAAGCTGACTACAGTCCCAGCCTCAGGCAAGCAGATACAGAGGATCCCCAAGGCAAGCTGATTAGTTAGACTACTGAGAATCTGCAAGGTCTAGGTTCAGTAAGAGACTCTGCAGCAATAAAATGGGGAGCAATGTGGGGATGGAGAGATGGCTCAGAGGTTAAGAGCACTGGCTGCTCATCCAGAGGCCTCAAGTTCAATTCCCAGCACCCACATGGTGGCTCTCAACCAGCTAGGATGAGATCTGGTATCCTCTTCTGGTGTGCAGGCAGAACACCGTATACATAGTAAATAAATAAATTTTTAAAATGGAGAGCAATAACTGATGTGTGTAAAATATGGGCATGTATACATGCACACACATACACACACATCAGCACAAGACACACTTACAAGTGAACACATGCAAGCACTACACACATATACATGGAGAAACAGGGCACAGAAGGTAAATAATTTATGTTATCATAGTCTGGTATCTATCAGAGAATTTTTTAATTAAGAAAAAATTCAACACTGGAAAGCTATAGAGGTTGTGTGTTTCTGTAACTTTGTAAGAAACATTGAGAGACTTCCTGAGGGGGAAGGGTGGATAATGAAGGCAGATGTACAGGAGTAGGGTGGTTCCCAGTTTTCTTTCATTTGTAACCAGTTCTGGTGCTGTCTCACCTCAAATTTCATTCAGTTTCTTTAGCCATTTCAAATCCATACTTTGCGTCTGATTTCCATTGCTTATTTATTTATCTTGCTACATTGCAACTGAATATATACTTTTGTTATTTCTCACTATGAGAAGATGACTGCTCCCTCTCTAGCAATGGTTGTATTGAATAAGCAATACACATTAATTACATGTCAAAGTGCAATCATCTACTCTGAGCACAAGTAGAGGGTAACTAATTAATAACCTGGCATGGCCTACCTGCCTGTTGTTGGAAAAGTTTCAGAGCAGGAGAACTGGACATAGGCAGAACTCAAGCAATTGCTATGGACTTTCTTTTTTTTTTTAATGCCAGAGAAAGAAGTTCACTAGAAACATCCAGCCATGACGACATTGGAGAACCATTTCTGAGCACTAGGAAGAATTTCAATCAGGCTGCTAAGGATAGCTGTAGAAAGCATCCAATACCCTCTGTGGGGTAGCCCAGCTAGGAAACAAGAGCCCTGGGATGTGATCAAAGCCTGCCTGGGTCGCTGGGGTTCCCCTCACATCAAGCCCACAGCTCAATTTGGATGCTGGGCAGTGCTTGCGGCTTGGTGCTTGGCAGGGCTCTGGGCTGCTTTTCCTCCAGTGCTTAACCTCTTCTCCCCTAAGATACAAATGTCAATATTGGATTTAGTCCGGCTGAATGGCTGTGTCGAAGGGGAGATTAGCAACTGGCAGCCACAAAAGGCTTTTTCAATTGGCAAAAGTAAATTTCTCACAAATGAATCAAAACAGTTTGAGGTGGGAAAGGAGCAGGGGAACACGCTTGCCAAATTTAGTCATGATGCCTCGTTAAATGGATTTGAAGACTTGAGCATGGGCCTTTTGTGTGGGAGCTTCTGAATTCACCTGGCAGGAAGCTGGAACAGTACAGGCAAGAGAATCCTTATTGCATTACAGTCCCCAGAGGGCTCTGTGTGATAAAGCTGTAGAAAGCTGTTTTTTAAAATTTTTTTTTTTTTAATTAGTGGCTAAAGTCATTCCTTTTAAAGTAGGTCACGCTCCCCCTTTTGTGGTTTATGTTTTCTTCAAGTGCTTTTAAATAGTCACCATTATGCTTTGACACAGATCATTCTCTCCATCAGTTTGTCCTTCTTGTGTGTGTAGGTGTGTGAATGCTATGATGTATGCACACAGGTCACATAACAACTTATTGTTCCAGGGTATGTGGAATTGGTCACATGTAACAAAACACCACGACTGCCACTGTCCTAATTACCCAAGGCCTAGTCTCTCACATGGAATAAGCTTAAATGTTTGGCAGCAAGACACTGGCCCCATGGCACTATATTTAATCAAGATCCTCAGGATAGATCTCTTGTTGTACTGGTTAGTTTTTGATCCCTTTGATAAAAGCTAAGGTCATCTAGGAAGGAAGACTCTCAATTGAGAAAATGATTCCATCAGATTGGCCTGTAGAACATTTTCTTGATTGATGGATTAATGACTGAATGATGGGTACTGTGAGTGGTCCTCGATTGTATAATAAAGCAGGCTAAGCAAGCCATGGAAACAAGTCAGTAGGCAGCATTTTTCCATTGCTTCTGCATCAGCTCCTGCCCCCGAGTTCCTTCCCCATTTGAGTTCCTACTTTGACTCTTCTCAGAGATAAATTGTGATTGGGATGTGAAAACCAAATCAACCCTTTCCTCCCAAAATTGCTTTTGGTCATGGTGTTTCATCACAGCAATAGAAAGCAAAAGGGGACACTTGCCCTTTTGCTGTCTGTAGAGTGGTGGCTAAGAAGCTAACAGGTTCTTGCAATTCTAAACATGTTATAAATGTATAAGAGACAGGCACATGTTGTATTGAGGGTTCTAGCCTGAACTTTCTAGTCTAGACCAGATTTGATCAGCAGTCTGGCAGAAACCCTCACAGTCACACAGTCTGCTGATTGACCTAGGGCCCAGGCATATAACTTGCTAGCTCTTTAGTCTTAAACTCACCCATCTTTCTTATCCTGTTCAGCCATGTGGCTCAGCTTAGAGCATTTCTTCTATGTCTCCTGGCAGCTCCGGTGACTCTGTAGCATCTGTCTCTGCTCTGAGATGTTCCTGAATTTTCTTAGCCCACCCACACATCTTGTCTGCCTTTGGCCAGTCAGCTTTTATTAAACCCACAGGTGGGACAAATGGGTCTAACATTACCAGCATAATTCCACTACAGGAATGTTGAATTTTAAGCTGTAATGAATGAGCATATTATCGATGTAAGAGCACAAACATCAGGTGGAGTCTTTTAAAAGAATTTGGGAGGAGTGTAGTAGGAAAGCAGATGAGCATGGGGGAGAACCATTTCTTGCTCCACTTTCTTCCTTTCTCATTTTTCAGAGCTGCAGTCAGTAAGAGCTGCCAGTTCCTTCAGCTCCACATTCTGTCACTCCTTCCCTTCCCCTTTGTGGGATATGTGTGCATGTTTGTCCTGAAGCGTGTGCTCCACATGTGTGCCTCGTGCCTGCAGAGGCCAGAAGAAGGCATCGGATCCCTTGGAATAGAACTACAGAGGTTGTGAGCCATGATGTGGGTGCTGGGAACCAAACCAGGCTCTCCTGGAAGGCTCCATTGCTCTGACCCTCTGAGAAGTTTCTCCTGCCTTTGTCTCCCCTTCCCGTCCTTCATATCCTTACTGGCACTCTTCCCATTAAGTGTCTTGGAAGGCTAGTAACACTTTAAAAATTCTCTTTATCTGTCCTCTCTTCTTCTAAATCTACTGAGATGTCTACTGCCTTAGACAAGTACCTAATTATTGCTGAACAACACTATCATTAGCTGAGTGTCACTGGGACAAGTGAAGAAGTCAGTGACACCCTCCTAAATTTAATTGGGATGGCTTACATTTTCAGAGGTTTAGTCCATTATTATCATGGTGAGACATGGTAGTGTGCAGGCAGGTGTTAGTGTGGGCATTGCTGTGCGCCATGTTGTAGCCACAACCCTGCCTTCAGAGGCGCCACACCTGGGGCGTATCTACATAGTCACCCTTTAAAAAGCCACAACCATGTAGCAGATGCTCTCTTTCTCCTTCTCTACTCCCTCTTCCCTCCCTCTCTTTCTCTCTCTCTTTCTTCCCCTCCCCCACCCATAAATAAACTCAACATTTATGGCAGTGTATTAGCGTGTTTTATCCTTCCATGTGCCAAATACTAACAGCAGGTGCTGGAGGAAGAGTCCTACATTTTGATCCACAGGCAACAGGAAGTGGTTTGAGTGTCTGACTGAGTGGAATTTAGCAAAGGAGATCTCAAAGCCCACCCCACAGTGACACACTTCCTCCAACAAAGTCACATCTACTTCACCAAAGCCACGCCTCTGAATACTGCCACTCCTTATAAGCTTATGTGGGCCAATTACATTCAAACTACCACACTCCTCTTCTGCATAGGTCCCTGAATCTTGAGAGGAGGGGTTTGATGAAAACATCCCATTTAGGATGAGTGTTCCATGGTCTCTCATTCTCTGCACATTGTACAGCTGTGGTCTCTGTGTTAATTACTGTAAGAAGCAGCTTTTCTGATGAGGGCTGAGTGATGCCCTATAGATATAACAATATGTCATTAGGAGTCATTTTATTGTTCTATGTCTTGGCAGAATCATGGTATTAGGTTTCCCCTTATCCATGGCCTATCTAGTCTCAGGTTCTGGCCACCTTTGCAGTGTCAGATGTGGGTTATATCTTGTACAGTGGGCTTTAAATTCAATTAGAAAAGTGGTTGGTTACTCCAGTAACATTTGTGCCACTATTACAAAGTCTATCTTGCAGTCAGATCTCTGCTGTACATCACAGAATTTAGCTGGGTGTTACTGATGCTTATTCTTCTTCTCTGGTATCTTGCTAAGTATCTTCTAGTACCATAAATGCTAGTCAGCAGGGGTGAAACCTCTATGTGTCACCAGATTGACTTCTTTGTGTTTGATGACATAAATAAGTTGTGTCTTTATCATCAGGTTATAGAGATTAAGAAATAGCCTTGGTAATAATCTGTGATGTTTGGTGGTATCTATGAGATCCCTTTGGCCAATAAATGAACAATGTGTAACCCATTCCTGGCTCTGGAGGTTTTACTTGGTGACACAAGATGTCCACTTGGAATGCTGTCTTCCCTATCATACAGTAGGAATTTATATTATTAAGCAAAGCCAGAACTGATCTTTCAGGGAAAAGCTAATCTGTGTCTGACTTCAGCTCACATTGTGATTTCTTACTGTCACAATAAGTGACTAATATTAAAATGATTCTGATAGCAATAACGAGGCCATAATGAGTAATAGATGGCAGTTCCTGAAATACACACTGCTTATTATAATTAAATTTGAGTTCTCTCTCTCTCTCTCTCTCTCTCTCTCTCTCTCTCTCTCATTCTTGGGATGGTTTACAGCTTGGGATGACAGGTACACACTAGTGCCTCCCACTCCTATGGTACCATTGATCATGCCCAGGGCTGTATATTCTAGGCAGCTACTCCAGCCTTCACGCTCATCATTACAATGTTTATAAGAACAATTTGAAAACTTTGGGTTTGGGCTGATTAGACAGACAAAGGAGGCTAAGAAAACATGGACAGAGAGTTGAGGCTTTTTAAAAAACAAGCATTGGGAATGAAAAAAAAAAAAAAGATTTTGTGTGTTGAGGATCTTTCAGAGGCTGGGCATGCTGGACCAGAGGACTAAGCAGTGATTCTGAAATGTGAATGTGTCATCAGTAAGAGCAGTTGTAATGAATGGTCAGAGCAGAATCTCAGTTTGAATGGTTAATGCATTAATGGAGATTTCTATTTGTGGCAACATACTGGATCAGGTAGTGGGCAAAACCTGTAACCAACACTTTTAAATAATTTATAAGATGTAAAAGTATGGTCAGAAAGACAGCTGAACTGTCAAGAAAAATTTCTCAAGAAGCAGAAATTTTAATAAACTAAAATGATAAACCACCATGGAAAGAAAAGCTTCCTGGATCTTATTGATGAAGATGCTAAGATCTTCACAGCCCTGAGAAATTAGGAGCTGGCCTCATGAAAGCTGGGAAGTGAGAATGGGCCTCAAAGACCTGCATCTCTGCCTCCATGAAGCATTTGAGTAATTCAGCAAGGCTGTCCATATCAAAGTCACCTCTGAGAATTCATGACAATGAATTCTGATTCATGAAGGTTTTAGTTTTGAATTTATACAACCTGCAAGCATCATCACTGAGAGAAATTATATTAAAATTATTGTTAGACATTTGATAGATGAAAAATGAATTTCCTCTTGAGAGGCATAGCATTAAGCCAAGCTTCACAGAGTCTCTGTAGTTAATGCCACTCTTATGGTAATGAGTATATATCTTAGGGATTTTTGTTGTTGTTGTTGTTGATACTATCACATAATACCTGAGACTAAGTGATTTATAAAGTACAAAAGTTTATTTCTTTTAGTCGTAGAAGATGAGACATCCAGAGGTGTGATAACACCTGGGCTACATCATGCCTCGGGCATCTACAGGATAAAGGAAGAAAACAATCCCATTTTCTCATTAGGAACTTGTTGTCATGGCAACAGCCTGAATCCATTCAAAAGATGGCACTCTGATAACCCAACTGCAACTTGAAAGCCCTACTTCATAATACTGCTGTAGTAGAAATAAGATTTTTTGACATGAGTTTTGAAGGAAACATTCCAGCCCAAGTAATTTATATGAGAAAAATCATAAAACACCAAAAGAAAAAAAAAAAGCAAATGTGAAGAAGAGATCTGAAGGGAGTAGTACTGCATTAAAAAATTACAGAGCTAAAAGCCAGAACAAAATGATACAGGGTGGGTGGGGGAGAGAAGAATCAAGTACCATGAACAAGGCTATCAAAAATTTCAGGCTAATTTGAAAATAAGTCAAGGAGAATTTCTAGACATAGTGTGGTCTTTGAAATTAAAAAAAAAAAAAGCAGACTGGAGAGATAGCTCAGAGGTTAAGAGCACTGACTGTTCTTCCTGAGGTCCTGAGTTCGAGTCCCAGTAACCACATGGTGGCTCACAATCATCTATGATGACATCTTGTACCTTCTTCTGTATACTGTATACACAGTAAATAAATAAATTTTTTAAAAAAGCTGAAGTTGAAGACAAGCTGGACATAGAGATTAGGAAGCTAGAATATATGATATCTAAAGAAATTTTATATGGAGACAGATGTAAATATAAGATACTGAAAGATGACGAGAATAGACGTTCTCCAACGTGTCTAAATAAAGTTTCGGAAAAGCAGAATGGGAAATAAAGTATTTCAAATTTAAAAGGCTAAGACTTTTCTAGACTGGTATAAATCATCATAACAAGAAAGCATGAGAAATCTCAAGTAGTAGCAGCAAAAAGAAAACACAGTCAAAATATATTCATATTTTCTACTGTTGAATAGCAGAACATAAGAGACAAAGCCTTCTTAAAAGCAATTAGGAGGAAAAGAAACGGCTTTCTTAATTAGACCCCAATTAGACTCCCTGACAGCAGAAACTGAAGCCAGAAGACAGTAGGCTAATTCCAGAGTGCTGTGATAAAATTATTCTTTCAAATTATTATTCAGAAATATCCTTCAAGATTATCTTAACTAACAATTTAATGACGTCATTGGACAAACAACTTAGTCTGTCATCAGTGACCTCAATAAAATCTACTGATGGTGCCATGGATGAGGCACGTTCCTGAGGGATTCCTCAAGTATGAAAAATAATGAGCAAAAATTAGGTTCTCACTTGTAAGTCTGAATCAAACTTCAGCATTTAACAATAATTATTATAATCTGTAAGTTTAAGGAAATAAGACAGTCAAAATGCTTGACAAAACACCCGAGATGAGCTGCGGGAATGGAGTGAGGGTGTATTGCACCTGTATTGTTCAGGAGGTGCTGAGAGGTGTTGATTAATTTTAAATGATCTAAGTGCACATGTTAAGTTATTAAATGTTACAGTTAAAAGAATAGAAGTAGAGTCTGTAACTTGAAAACCTGGGGATAGAATGAAATTAGGTCAGTGGAAAGAGGAAGAGGGCTGTACTATAGGGCAGCTTTTACAGGAATCTCTGCACTGTTTTCCATTATGGCTTCCTAACACATGTCCCTGCTGACAGTGAAAAAGAATTCACTTTACTCTCTAGTATTTATTATATTTTTATCTGTTTGGTTATAGATATTGATGGAGAGAAATTTCAAGGAACCACAATGGAAGGCATTCCTAGGAGGAGGTAGACCAGATTTGGAGAGTTATAGGGCCACGTGAGGGTGAATACTTGCAAAGGTAGTGTTGAGAGACTTGTCTCTTGTGACAGTGAGGGATGGGAGCACATGACTGTGGGTTGCTGGGAAGATGTTGACATGACAGGCAGAGCTGCCTCTGAAGAGGTGGTAGTGCCGGAGTTGGTCTCACTGAGACCTGTGCTTTGGAGACATTGCTCTGAGGAGCTCCACATGCAACATGTGCATTTGTGCATCAGGACTGGTGCTCACCATGATCTTATTTTAAATCCTTTGTGTGTGTGTGTGTGTGTGTGTGTGTGTGTGTATGATGTGCACATGGGTGTGCATGTACTACAGTGCATATGTGGAGGTCAGAGGTCAACCTCAGGTGTTGGTCCTCACCTTCTACCTTGTTTAAGGCAAGCCCTTTTCTCTCTACTGTATTCACCAGGCTAGCTAGTCTGGAAATATCTGGAGCTTCTCTTGTCTCCATCTCCCAATTGCTAAAGAAGTGCTGGGACACAGATGTACACAGTTCTACGGCAGCTTTTGCCTGAGGTCTGAGGAGCTAAACTCATCCTTATCTTCATAAGGGATCAGATCTCATCTGATCCCAAGAACAAAGGACAGTTGTGAGTCATATTATGGGCTGCCAGAGTGTATTAATGTCTCACCATCCTTACCTTCATGAAGCAAACTCTTTACTCACCAAGCCTTCGCTTCAGCCCTACCATCTTATTTTTAATAATAAAAGTAGGAATATTCTAAATGCCAAGCAATAAGAAACTAAATTTGATGTGTATTAAGGAATTCTATGTAAATGAAAATGTGTAAATAAATATGTAGAATTCATTTAATGACAAGAACTATGATGCATTTTCAAATGGAGAAGCCTCTTTGTAGCTTTCTGATTGCCTTACCAGGTATCTTCTGCCATGGTGAACATGGAGGAGGCTATGATGCTATCTATGTATGGTGTAATCTGGTAAATTACATACTAACATTTCACCCACATAAAGCCTGAGAAAGCTTAAATAGGGTTCCAGAGCACAGAAATGGAAAGATGCTTCCGAATTATATCTCTGAAGTAGGTCATAGTACAGAGATGCAGTGGTATTCGGGTTTAAATGTCAAAATGGCCGGTCTGAGGCAAGCAGCTTAAATCAAGCCCAGTTCCTTAAGTCTCACAAAAGACTTGGAATAAGAAACAAGCTGCTTAGAGTAGATTTAAGGTTTCTGTTCTCACAGGCAAAAGGGAACAGAGTCAAAGATTGATTCTTAGTAGTGGCAATGTTTTCTTGGATCAGCTCTGTTTGCTGGAGACAAGCAGAGGTGTGGTTTTTTAAAGTGAGACTTCCCTGATTCAGCCTTAGAGGTAAAACACTTGTGAGTTTTTAAGAGGCTTTACTGTCAAATACCTAAATGGAGTTAATGAGCAGCAGATGACAGTACTTTACTTGATGAGTATATGAACCCTAAAATTCCCCAAAGTGGAAATTGTGTCTGATAATCTGCTAAAAAGCTAAACTTCAGTTAGATTAGGAGCTGGGTGGATCCAGGCAGCCACACTAGTGACCCCTTTAATCCTTAGCCACACCTTAGCAGAGTAAGGGTGTGGTCAGAAAGAGAGGAAACTGGGTGGAGGATTAAAGGTGTGGGCAGAATAGAAAGTAATAAAGAGAGCTGGGTGGAATTAGCTACCCTAGTGCAGCCTTTAAGACAAACCTTGGCAGATTCAAGATATGTAGAAACAGAAAAAAATAGAACAGGCTAGATGGGTCAGCCACCCTAGCCAAGCAAAGGGTAGTCAGAAACAAAAGAGATAAGAGATATACAGTAGAAAACAAAACAAAACAAAACAACCTGTAAATATTTTAGGGTATGTTTAAAATACATGTAGGCTTGAGAGAGAAAATAAAAAAAGAAAAAGAATAGAGTAAGTCCTTTAAAAAAGAAATACAATAAAAAGAAATAGAATTAAAAAAAGCCATGTAAAAATGGAAAATACAAAGAGTGTCTGGATACTGAATGTTATTGTCTTTTTAAATTTTTTGACTATAAAGGAAGTAGTAAAAACTGCTAAAAGCTATTTGAATATAAGTGCTGTTGTATTAATCCAACCTATATGTTTTGTAAATGAGTTAACATTAAAATTGAAATCCAAAGATATCCTACTTTGGAGAAGAGGTTTTCTTTTTATTTCTACAGAAAATGAGAAGCTGTGGATTTATTCCCAGTTAAAGAAAATAAAGTTTGATCGAGGAAGACCCCCTGAAAAGTCTCCAATAGAAATGGATGGCCCAGATAATCCAGAATTTCAGAGTACCTTTGTTGCAATTTCCTCTGAGTTCTGTGTTCAAAACAATTTCAAGGAGACTGGCTGAGATGACTCAGTCTTACAGACTACTCCACTGAAGACTTATGTATAATCCTAAAATTTTCTTTGGATTCTCATGGGATTGTCAGTGTTCCCAATCATCAGGAAGTAGCCTAGAGAACTACACCCACATTCCCAGAAAATGGATTATGGATGTTTGTGTTTGTTTACAATGTTGGGTATAATTTGTTATGAATAATGGGATAAAAAGGATATTAGATTTGGGATTCTTCTTGTTTTAAAAGGAGAAAAGGAGGAAATGTAGTGAGATTATGCTGGTAATGTAAATATTTGAAAAGCTGATTGACCAAAGGCAAACAGAAAGTGTAGGCGGGGCTACCAGGCTAAGAAAACTCAGGAACATCTCAGAGCATTCAAACATCAGACAGATGCCAGACAGAAGCCAGACATAGATGCCAGAGTTGCTGGAGCTGTCAGGAGATGCAGAGGAAATACTGCTCTGAGAAAAGCTACCGAGCCACATGGCTGAATGAGATGGGTTAGTTCAGATGAAGGAGTTAGTAAGTTATATGCCTAAGCCCTAGGTCAATCAGTGTAAAAATAATATAAGCCTGTGTGTGATTATTTGAGGCTAAGAAGGGCCGAGAGTGAGACTAAACATCTGGTTCAGGCCTGGAAAGTCTGGGCCAGAACCAATTACAATACAAGTCATTCAAGTTCACCAGAGGGCTGTCTTAGTTACATTTTCTGTGGGTGTTTCAAAACATCTGATAGATGCAACTTAAGGAAGTAAAAGTATTTTGGCTCCCAGTTGGGTGGTACATTGTGTCATGGTCAGGAAGGCGTGGCACAAGAGAGTGACACAGCTGCTTTCTCCCCTCCAGTCAGGAAGCAGAGGAATGAGTGTCGATGCTCAGTCTCATTTTTTTTTTTTTTTCATTGAGTCTGGGACTCTAGTCTGTGGTATGGCCCCACTCACATCCTGGGTGGGTCTTCCCATCTCACCCCATTTAGAAAAATCCCTTATAGACTTGCTGAAAGCTGTCTCCTAGGAGGTTCTAGATCATGTCAGGGGACAATGTCAACCATCACAAAAGGCAAAGGACAAAGGGATGCAACTTCTGTAGTTGGAAGTTGAATGGACAGGCGTGGAAGAAGGCCAAGGAGTTAGGAATGGGCCAGTAACACCCCTGTTACATTCCTGTCATTCAAAACTTCCTGGAGACTGCTTTTCCTCTCTTTTAGGAATTTGTAGTGAGGGTCCTCAAATTGAAATTCATGCTCACTCCCCTCCCCTCCCTACCGAATCAGCTGCTTTCACATAATCAATGGATGACTTATTGTAGTCATAGATTCTCAAAACTTAACATTGAAATAGCATTAGGTTCCCAAGTATGGAGAATTCCAGAAGAGAGAAAAAAATTTCAGATTTTCTGCAGGCTAGCCCCACCAGCTCCACATACTCTTCCAAAGCATTTCTTTCCTGGATCCTTGCATATGCAAGGGGCTCACTTCCTGCCCACACAAAAGTATTATTTTTAAGCCTTTTTTTTAAAAAGCATGTGATGCTGGAGATTGAACTCAGGTCTTTGTACATGCTAAGCAAGTGCTCTAGCACTGAGCTACATCTCTGGACCCCTTTTTCTTCTCACTTTGGGATGGGATTTTGCTAAGTTGCCCACACTTGTCTTGAACTCACTCTGGAGCCTAGGCTGACCCAAAATTCTCATTTTTCTTATTATCTAAGCCTCATGGGGAGTTGGGATGACAGGCCTGTGTCCCCAGGCCTGGCTACCAGGATGACTATATCATAAAAGCAAGATATATCAAAGAAAGTAAGTCAGTGAGACATTAATACACTCTGGCAGCCCATAATATGACTCACAACTGTCCTTTGTTCTTGGGATCAGATGAGATTTTTCTCTTAGTCTTTTGGGGCACTCATCTCTGCTCCCCTCATTAGAACTCCTGGCAGGATGTGATCACAAAATACAGATTTCTTCTCTTACGGTTCTCAGATCTGGAACTGAATTATGTTAACGCTTCTATGGGTTACTTTTCTCTTCAACAGAGAGAGCAGGGTTTTATCACTCCACGCTGCCCCAATTCTTCTACACAGAGTAAATGAATCAGTATTATTTACCTAGGAGGTTAATAATGAGTATTTCATGTTTTAAATTTCATCCTGATTTTCTGCAAATGCAGTATTCAGAGGGAAAGAAAGCGCTCAGCTGTCGGAACAAACATATGGAAATCATTGATAAATGGACAGAGACTGCTTGGTGTATTTATTAACCAAGCTTGTAGAAAGCATAATTTTTCAACCATTTATTAAACTAATAGGATTGTTTTGGGAACATCAAAGGATTCTTTATTAAGTCAATAATCATGTTTATCCACTCAGTTATAGGGAAGGCGAATCGTTCACACTGCGTTTACTCTGCCTCATCAGATTTCACTTCTTTTAAATGTCAGCCGTTGATAATTTTTACCAAACAACTCAGGGAAACAGTCCAAATTTCTATCCAGTTCCAGCCACCTCTTTGGTACAAAAAAAAAGATGGCCACTTTCTTTTTAGATTTCCATCTTTCCTTCTCCACATGACTTAAAATGGTTCTCCCACATTGAATTCAAATATAGGTAGTTGGCCATTTTGCTTAGTTCATCCATCCTCCCTCCTTTCCTTCCTTCCTCCATACCTTTTTTCTTTCCCTTTTGTTTTCTATTTTTCCACCCCTCCTTTCTCTCATCTCTCTCCATCCATCACCTCTCCTCCATTTCTATATTACTCTTTTTCTTACCTTCTCTCTCTTCCCTCTCTCTGTCTGCCTACTTAATTTATTCTGTGTACTCTGATCATCGTTCAACTAGCTAGGTATATCTCAGGATTACCTCGTTGATTAAATATGGCCAGGTCAGCACCTGGACGAGTTCATTGGTTTCTACTCTTGAGAGCAGGTGTGGTTCAGAAAACACTCATGTTTTCAGAGTGTTAATAGGAAAAAAAGCACAACTATAAAATTAGGCAAGGAGGCTCCCAAGGATCTCCATCATTCCTTTGTGTGGTAGTTACAGTGTCTATACCTATGTACTGTTCATATGTATGGTGTTCAGACCCAGGTATAGTGTCCATATCCTTGTACAGTGCTCATACCTGAGTACAGTGTTCATGCTCATGTACAATGTTTACACCTATGTACAATATTTATACCTGGGTGAAATGTTCATATCTCTGTGTTGTTCTCCACTAATCATCAGGCTTCAGTTGTGTACTTATTAGACTCTGAGGGAAGAATAGAGACTTCTGGTAGAGAGGCCATTGGAATTACTGTGGCTTCTGCTGTGTGCTATCCTGGATCATGGGCTCTAGGAAGCCAGCTGTCACATTATGAGGATGCCGAAGCAGCTCTGTGGAGAGGAGAGGTCTATCTGGCAAGAGCTTGGGGCCTTTTGCCAAGAACTGCCATTCACTTGCCAAGTCCATGAATGAGCTACCTAGAAGGGAATCCTTCCTCTGTCTCCTAGTCAAGATTTTGATGGCCATTGTTTAAAATTGCCAAAGCATTTTAAATATGAGATGTATGCCCATCCATCCATCCATCCATCCATCCATCCACCAGGTCTCTTTCCGTTTTCCCCATAAGACAGTGATAAATATCATAACACTTCCCGATGTGAATGTTGAAGTCTTCTCACATGCCAGCACCTGTTTGGTAGAGTTGCTGGCTCTTGTTTCTAAGTCTCTAGGGTTATTTCTATTACTGACGTTTGCTGGGGAATGGAAGTAGGTAGTAGCTGCTTATGAGTTGTACATTTCTCATCTTTGCTCTAAGTATTCTGACTCTTATTTTCCAGCCTGTATCCTCCATTAGAAAATGTGGAATAATCAGCACTGCTTGGCCTGGGTATGAGGGTCTTGAGTTGCAGGCCTCACAAATGGCCTAAGGGGAAAGCTGGAGCTGTAAGTTAATCAATCTGGTGTTATTTATTGTCTACCATGTGGCTTGTCCTATGCAGAGATTCAAATTGGTGGCTGAGAATCACACTATCCCTGGCTTTTTAAAAAAGACTCCACTTCTCAGCTCAAGCATCATGTTTTGTAATTAATTTTTTAGAGTCAAGGGGAAAGATGTTTGTTAAGAATCTGCTGACATGTGACTGAATCGTGATTCATTACTCTGTTGGTGTTACCAGTGGTTAGGGTGGGCCGACTGTTCCCAGATTTTTAGTGTCTTCTTCAAGAGTGGATTAAGGTACACACATTTTTTTTTATTATGAATAAAGTCTCATTTTTTTATCCATGTATCCCCTTGTTCAAACTCCCTTCCCTAAGTGGGCTAGAGTGTGCTGCCGAGAGTGTCTCTGTCCATGGGGTGGAAGAGCATTCAGAGGCCCTCAGTGTCTGTTGGAGCATCATTATATGAGATTCAAGAGTAGGGGGAGTTTGGGTGCTAAGGGGTGTTATATAGGTGGTTCTTTTGTGATGGATTGTGGTGATATGTTACATACTTAATAAAACCTGGAATATCAAGAGATCAACCCACAGTCAAACTAGGCAGAGGTAGCTCTGGGAGTTCCAGGGATAACAGAGCAGTGGGAACTCGCGTAGATCTGGGAGTTCTGGATCTCTGTGAGTACAAGGCCAAACAGCTGGGCTTCAATGGCATCATGCGGGGTCGGGGTGGGGGGGGAGAAACAGGGAGCCTCGAGTGGTGACCTAAGCGTTTAATCCCGTAACTCCAGAGACAAATATCTTTCTGTGTTTCTGTGAGTTCAAGGCTGACTACCAAATAGAGTCGCTCCGTGCCTTTAATCTTAACCTGGATGGGATACAGCTGGGTGAAGAAGATATTTAAGGCAGACTTGGGAAAACAGCAGTGATTAGAGACTACCAGGAGCAAGGCTGAGGAAGCTGGAAGATAGTTTGGTCAAATTTGACTGTGGTGTTTCCTCTCTCTGATATTTCAGCCTTTCCCAGATATCTGGCTCTGAGTTTCTTTCATTACAACCAGAATTTGTGCAGCAATTGACGGGCTTGTAGTATGTCAGCCTTTCCTCACTGTGCATGTCTCTTCTCATGACACGTCTGATTATAATGACGTGTGCACACACAATTATGCTGGGCTGGAGAGACGAGTCAGTGGTTAAGAACATTGACTGTTCTTCCCGAGGACCTGAGTTTGATTCTCAGCATCCACATGGCAGCTGACAACTGTCTGTAATTCCAAGATCTGACACCCTTACACAGTTATACATGCAGGCAAAACACCAATTCACATAAAATAAAAGATGAATGCACACACAATTATGCACAGACATAAGATTGTCAATACAGAATGTTCTTCCATGGTTCACTCAGAAGACACACTTTTAAGTATGCACCCCAAATCATGAGGTCAAATCAGCCCTCTTTCTTTCATACCTAGATACAGTGGAAATTTATTTGAATAGAAACTGTCTGAGTTTGATAGCTGTAGGGGTAGAGTAACTAAGTTCATTGTTTGGAGAAGTGTGTAGGGCAGCTTGATAGCAGTGTAGGTCCTAACAGGAAGCTAAGTGCATTCTTCAGGGATAATGGTCTGTGTAGGTAATGGTTTCAGGCTGCCAAGTGTATTATTAGAAGAGCAGGGGACATACAGTCCAAACCAAGCTGAGTCCCAGAATGTAGAACTATTCCCAGTGCTTGCTTGACTCCTCAGGACTCATTTATATTCTCTGGAGAGTCTTGTAGACTGTTTGCTAAGTGAATAAATTTTTCAAGTACTTACAAATGTTAGGACATAAGTTTTTTTTTTTTAAAGAAAACTTTTTGTGATATCCTTGACCCCTCTGGCTCCTATAGTGTCATCCTTCATCCCCCCCACCACTTTTCCTTGAGACTCCCCAAGGTCTGCCTGTAAGAACATGGCCCTTGGAATCAACTAAGCAAGGCTCATAGGGACTCACGGAGACTGAAGTGACAATCAGGGAACCTGTATGGGTCTGACTCAGTTCCTCTTCATATACGTTATGGTTGGGTAGCTTGTTCTTCTTAGGGGACCTAACAATGAGATCAAAGGCTGTCTCTGACTCTTTTGTCTGCTTTTGGGACCCCTTTCCTTCCATTGGGCTGCCTCATCCATGTGACATGAGAGTATGTGCCTAGTCCTGTTATAACTTGTTATGCCATGTCCAGTCGATATCTCTGGGAGGCCTGCTCTTTATTGAAGAGAAATGGAGGAAAAGATCTGGAGGCAAGGAGAGAGGATGCTGGAAGAGAGGAGAGAGGGGAACTGTAGTCAAGATGTAATATATGAGAGAAGAATAAAAAAGAAAACAACAAAAATGAATATAGACTGGTGAAGGAGCTGGGGAATTTCCGTTGCTTGCCACATACATTCATTGATGAGCTAACTTAGAGATCTATAAAGCAAATCTAATTAGAGGTAAAGTTCAAAATAGGTATAATCATTAAGTCACACATAGGTTTTTAAAAAGGAAATGGCAAAACAAACATTAGATTTTACACTCTAGGAATGTCTACTTATATTTTAGTAAATAATATTTTTCTATTTACTACATTGATGTTTTTCTTGGTGTTGTCATGTTGAAATGTGTTTGTATTTATGTAATTTAGTAAGATAATTTTATATTAAATACTCAACTCTTGAAAAAAAGAAGGAAACTTTTGTATTTTCCCTAAAAAGAAAGTGGTTTCCCCACCCATAAAAAATAGAGCAAAGCTCAAAGCCAAAAGAAAAAGATTAAAAAGTTTCTGTATATGACCCTTAACTATAACAGATAGCCATTGTTTTGTAAATTAGAAAACACATACTATTAGAATAATATTATATATACAGTCTTGTTTGACTTCCCCTTGCCAAAGTAATTCCTGAATTTTTACTAAGCTTTTGCAAATGCCATTCAAGATGATTGCTTGGTCTATCATCCCGCGTCATCAGATTTGCTGGTCCATTTCCCTAATGATATTTTCTTGGAAAAGAAGTTGCTAACTTACTGTAAATCTTCAAAACAGCAAAGATGCTATGGTCACAGTGAAATTATTTATCTGCTCATGGAATCTTAAAACCTGCAAGGCTGCCCTAGGGTGAATGGATGACAAAGCCTCTTATTTTGTAGAAGATGAAGACGCGGCATTGCTCTCATTTGTCTGAGCACACAGTGAAACAGTGGCAGATCTGGGTTTATGACCTGCATGACTTTAGCATCTACAAGAAGGTGGATGTGCAAGTGCACTTTCCATTGGCAGGCATTTATCTGAATGCTACAGCCTTTGACATTGTAGCTACCAAAGGTGTTACCCAATTGGGAAGCAAAAGTGTGGAAACTTTGCATGAGCGTGAACTTGATAGTGTAAAAATCTTGAGTGCGCATGTGCCTAGCTGGACATCTTATCTGTAAGGTGGGAGCCTCCTAGGCTTCCACTAACTATGTAAGTACATGTGACAGAAGCTAGTGTACCATCTTCATCTCGGATCCCTCAGTTTTCTTAAATTAAAAAAATTATTTTCTGTGGATGGGTATTTTGTCTACATGTATGTCTGTACCTACATGTGTTGCCTGGTGCCCAAGGAGGCCAGAAGAGTGTGTCAGATCCCTGGGACTGGAGTTACAGATAGTTGTAAGCTACAGTGTGGGTTCTGGGAATCCATCCTAGATGGTCTGGAAGAGCAGCCAGTGCTATTAACTGCCACAGCTCCAGCCATGCTTTAGCCTTTTAGTTTCCAGTCCCACCTCTTCTCTCTCTTTTAGTGTTCCATCTTGTGTCCTATGAATGGGAGTGACCATGTTGTGTGCTATGGATGGGAGTGGCCATATTGTGTCCTGTGGATGGGAGTGGCCATGTTGTATCCTGTGGATGGGAGTGGCCATGTTATATCCCATGGATGGGAGGGCCATGTTGTGTCCTGTGGATGGGAGTGGCCATGTTGTGTCCTGTGGATGGGAGTGGCCATGTTGTGTCCTGTGGATGGGAGTGGCCATGTTGTGTCCTGTGGATGGGAGTGGCTATCTTGTGTGCTATGGATGGGAGTGGTCATGTTGTGTCCAGTGGATGGGAGTTCCAATGACAACCTCACAGATGAGCAGTCTCCAACTGCTCGGCCAGGGAGTGAGTGGGTAAGTGGGATATAAAACTCAAAGCTATTGATTATAGAAAATGAGTCCCCATTACTAGAAAGCACATATTTATTATCTCACTATAGGAGTAGGGTTCAACAACATTGCGTTAACTCAAGATCTAGAGCACAACTTCCAAGTACTGGGGCATAACTCTGCATGAGAAAACTCTGTCCAGTTCCCATTGTTCCACTCTCCCCGATGCTTTCGGCTTCAGTGGGAATTCCTTCTGGTCTTGCAGGCTTTAGTTTTAGTTTTTTTTTTTTTTTTACTTTTCTTAAAATAATAATTTTTATTTTTAAACCTTTGATTTTTTTGTTTGTTTTTATTATGAAAAAAGTCATTTTTTTTTAATCCATGTATGCCCTTGTTCAGGCTCCCTTCCCCCTCCCACCCCTCCCAGTCACTCACTCTCCTCTCCTTCAGTTTATCTCCTCTCCAGCAACGGCAGGAGGTCCCAAGGTCCCAAGGTAGCTTAGTTCAACATCCACTCAAGGCAGATCTGCTATCCTCACCTCCACATCAACAATGAGGCAGATGTTTCTCTAGAGGGAATGGGCTCCAAGGTACCATTTCAGGGTGTTTCAGATCCCAAACTGTTTAGTGTTTGTGGTTTGCAGCTTGGACATGCTAAGCTTTTTTTGTTTAAAGTCCACCAATGAGTGAGTACATCCCCTGTTTATCTTTCTGAGTTTGTGAGACCTCACTCAGGAGGGTATTCTCAATATCCATCCATTTGCCTGCAAATTTTAGGATTTCATTTTTTCTCACTGCTGAGTAGTACTCCATTGTGTAAATGTACCATAATTTGTTAATCCATTCTTCAGTTGAGCGGCATCTATGTTGTTTCCAGGTTCTTGCTATTATGAATAATGTTGCTAAAAACACAGCTGAGCCTTTAGAGTGCGAATGTTCATCTTTAGGGTATATGCCCAGTAGTGGTATTGCTGGATCTTTGGAGAGATTAATTCCCAGTTTTCTGAGAAACCTACAACTGCATTTCAGAGTGGTTAAACAAGCTTACACTGCCACGAACAATGGAGGAGTGTTCCCCTTGCTCCGCAACCTCTCCAGCATAGGCTGTCATCTGTGTCTTTTATTTTAGCCAATGTGACAGGTGTAAGGTGGCATCTCAAAATTGTTTTGATTTGCATTTTTCTGATGGCTAAAGATGTTGAACACTTTTTCATGTGCCTTTCAGCCATTTGTAATTCTTCTGGTGAGAATTCCCTTTTTAGTTCTGAGCCCCATTTTTTGATTGGGTTATTTAAGTTTTGCTGCTCTAGTTTCTTGAGTTCTCTATATATTTTAGAGAACAGTCCTCTGTCACTTGTAGGGTTGGTGAAAATCTTTTCCTATTCTGTAAGCTGTCATTTTGTCTTATTGACTGTGTCCTTGGCTTCACAGAAGCTTCTCAGTTTCAGGAGGTCCCATTTATTGATTGTTGTTCTTAGTGTCTGTGCTACTGGTGTTACATTTAGGAAATGGTCACCTGTGCCAATGGGTTGGAGGGTATTTCCCACTTTCCTTTCTATCAGGTTCAGTGTGGCTGGGTTTATGTTGAAGTCTTTGATCCACTTGGATTTGAGTTTTGTGCAGGGTGATAGGCTTGGATCTATTTGCATTTTTCTACACACTACTATTCAGCTATGCCAACACCATTTGTTAAAGATACTATTTTTTTTTTCACTGAGTATTTTGGGTCTCTCTGTCAAAGATCAGGTGTTCATAGGTTTTTGGGTTTATGTCGGGATCTTCAATTTGATTCCACTGATCCACAAGTTTGTTTTTATGCCAGTACCAGGCTGTGTTTATTACTGTAGCTCTATAGTATAACTTGAAGTCAGGGATGGTGATGCCTCCTGAGGTTCTTTTGTTGAGCAAAACTGTTTTGACAATCCTGGCTTTCCTATTATTCCAAATGAAATTGAATATTGTTTTTTCAAGGTCTGTTAAAAAATTGTGTTGGGATTTTGATGGGAAGTGCATTGAATCTGTAGATTGCTTTTGGTAGAATTGTCATTTTTACTATGTTGATCCTACCAATCCAGGAACATGGGAGATCTTTCCATTTTCTGATATCCTCTTCAATTTCTTTCTTCAGTGATTTAAAGTTTTTGTCAAACAGATCTGTTACTTCTTTGGTTATAGTTACTCCAAGGTATTTAATGCTATTTGCAGCTATTATAAAGGGTGATGTTTCCCTTATTTCTTTTTCAGTCCCTTTATCTTTAGTGTATAGGAGGGCTACTGATTTCTTTGAGTTAATCTTGTGTCCTGCTACATTGCTGAAGGTGTTTATCAGCTGAAAAAGTTCCCTTATAGAATTTTGTGGATCATTTATGTATACAATCATATCATCTGCAAATAAAGATAGTTTCACTCCTTCTTTTCCAGTTTGTATCCCTTTAATCTCTTTGTGTTACCTTATTGCTTTTACTAAAACTTTGAGAACTATATTGAATAGATAAGGGGAGAGAGGACAGCCTTGTATAGTTCCTGATTTTAGTGGATTGCTTTGAGTATTTCTTCATTAAGTTTGATGTTGGCTGTCAGCTTCTTATAAATTGCCTTTATTATATTTAGATATTTTCCCTGTATCCCTGACCTCTCCAGGACTTTTATCATAAAGGAGTGTTGGATTTTGTCAAAGGTTTTTTCAGCATCTAAGGATATAATAATGTGGTTTTTTTCCCTTTAGTTGGTTTATATGGTTTATATGTCAAATGGATGACATTTACCATTTTTCTTATGTTGAACCATCCCTGCATTTCTGGGATGAAGCCTACTTGATCATGGTGGATGATATTTTTTATTATTGTTTACAATTTGCCAGAATTCTGAGGAGAATTTTAGCATCAATATTCATGAGGGAAATTGGTCTGTAATTCTCCTTCTTTGTTGCATCTTTGAGTGGGTTGGGCATTAGAGTAATTGTGGCCTCATAAAAGGAATTTGGCAATATTCCTTCAGTTTCTACTGTGTGAAATAGATTGAGAAGTATTGATAATAGCTCATCTTTGAACGTCTGGTAGAATTCTGCACTGAAACCATCTGTACCTGGACTTTTTTTTATTTTTTTATTTGGGAGGCTTTTAATGACAGCTTCAATTTCCTTTAGGGTTATAGGTCTTTTTAGGTATTTAATCTGATCTTCATTTAATTTTGGTAAATTGTACCTGCACAGAAAGCTGTCCATTTCTTCTAGGTTTTCCATTTTTGTGGAGTACAGATTTTCAAAGTATGACCTGATAATTCTCTGGATTTCCTGGGGGTCTGTTGTTATGTCCCCCTTTTCATTTCTGATTTTGTTGATTTGGATATTCTCTCTCTGCTTTTTGGTTAGTTTCGATAAGGGTTTATCTATCTTGTTGACTTTCTCAAAGAACCAACTCTTTGATTCATTGATTCTTTGTAATGTTCTTTTCGTTTCAATTGTATTGATTTGAGCTCTAAGTTTGATTATTTCCTCCTGTCTACTCCTTCTAGGTGAGTTTGCTTCTAATTGTTCTAAGGCTTTCAGCTGTGCTGATAGTTCTCTAGTGTGGGATTTCTCTAGGTTTTTCATATAGGCATCGAGTGCTATGAATTTTCCTCTTCAGACTGCCTTCATTGTGTCCCACAGTCTGGGTACATTGTGGATTCATTTTCGTTAAACTCTAGGAAGCCTTTGATTTCTTTCTTAATTTCTTCCTTGACCCGAGGTAGTTCAGTTGACTGATGTTTAGTTTCCATGAGATGGTAGGCTTTCTGTGATTTTTGATGTTGAACTCTAACTTTAGGCCATCGTGGTCTGATATGATTCAAAGGCTTATTTCCACTTTTTTATATCTATTAATATTTGCTTTATGATTAATTATGTAGTCAGTTTTAGAGAACGTCCCATATGGTGCTGAGAAATATGTATATTCCTTAGCATTTGTGTGGAAGCTTCTGTAAATATCTATTAAATCCATTTGCATCATAACCTCTGTTAGACTCCTTATTTCTCTGTTGAGTCTCTGTCTAGTTGACATATCCAAGGGTGAAAGTGGGGTATTGAGGTCTCCCACTATTAGGGTATGAGAGCTGATGTAGGATTTGAGCTTTAGTAGTGTTTCTTTTACATAGATAGGTATCATAATATTAGGGGCATAATATTCAGGATTGAAATCTCTTCTTGACTAATTTTTCCTGAGATGAATAAGTAATGTTCATCCTGGTCTCCTTAATCGATTTTAATCGACGTCTACTTTGTTAGATATGAGGATGGCAACTCCAGCTTGTTTCTTAGGGCCATTTGCTTGGAAAATCTTTTCCCAACCCTTTACTCTGAGCCTCTGTCTGTCTTTAAGATTGAGGTGTGCTTCTTGTATGCAGCAGAAGGATGGCTTCTGTTTTTGTATCCATCTTGTTAGTGTGTGTCTTTTTATAGGTGAATTGAGTCCATTGATATTAAGGGAGATTAGGGACCACTGACTGATATTTCCTGTTATTTTTGGTGGCAGGTTGTATGTATTTTCTTTCTCTTTGTTTTTCTTCTGTGGGGTTATTGATTGTTATTAGTTTCATGGGTGTATCTGGGATCCTTAGGTTGGAGTTTTCCCTCTAATGCTTTCTGGAGGGCTGGATTTGTAGATAGGTATTGTTTCAGTCTGACTTTGTCATGAAACATCTTGTTTACTCCAACTATGGTGATTGATAGTTTAGCTGGGTACAGTAGTCTAGATTGGCAGTCTTGTTCTTTCAGTGTCTGTATAACTTCTGCCCAGGACCTTCTTGCTTTCATTGTTTCCATTGAATAGTCAGGTGTTATTCTGATGGGTCTGCCCTTATAAGTAAGTTGGCCCTTTTCTTTTGCAGCTCTTAAATTTTTTTCTTTATTCTGTATGTTTCATGGCTTGGTTATTATGTGACAAGTAGACTTTTAGGGGGGGTCAAATCTATTTGGTGTTCTATAAGCTTCCTGTATTTTTATAGGCCTTTCCTTTTTTAAGTTAGGAAAATTTTCTTCTATGATTTTATTGGATAATTATCTGTGCCTTTGAGCTGGTATTCTATTCCTATTATTCTCAGGTTAGGTCTTTTTATGGTGTTCCAAATTTCTTGAACATTTTTTGTTATGAGTTTTTTGATTTTTGTTTTTTCTTTGACTGATGTATCTATTTTCGCTACTGAGTCTTCCACTGCAGAGATTCTCTCTTCTATCTCTTGGATTCTGTTGGTTATGCTTGTATCTGTAGTTCCAGCTCTTTTCTTCAGGTTTTCTATTTCCACCTTTGCCTCATTTTGTGCCCTTTTTATTGCTTCCATTTCACTTTTTAGTTCCTGGAATATTTCTTCCATGTTTTGGTTTTCTTTTTCATGTTTTTTTTTTTTTTCCAGGATTTGTTCATCTCTTCTAATTTTTTGTTTGTATTTTCTTGTATTTCTTTAAGGGAATTTTTGTATCCTCTTTGAAGGCTTCAATAATCTTCATAAAGGTGTTTTTGCTGTTGTTTCCTTCTGATTCCTCTTCATTGCTCTGTTCAGGGTCTATAGCCTTCTGCTGGAACAAGTCTGAGATCAGACCCTTGGGTGTGAGCCCGATCCCGGGGAGAGGAATTCTCTGGACTGTGGCCCAGGGGTGGGAACAGCTCACCTTTGACTTCACTCTGGATGGGGATGGAGTTTTGCAGGCTTTTAGTTTGACTGTATCTCCCTACACCTCGCCTAACAAATCAAAACTGAATACAATTGTTCAAAGGATGTCTGAATCCTTATGTGCAGCCATAGTAGCACAGGATGACCCACTTTTATGACAAACAGACAAGTATAAGCTTCCCTGCCATTTCTGTTTTTAGTTTGCCATGTGTGACATGATTTTCTGTTTTATCCCAATTAAGAAAATAAAGTTTGGGTAGAGGAGAAGATGTAAGGAGAGACAGTCCGGCAGTAAAAAAGTACCAGTTCACCCTAGTTTAAGTCCTACCAGAGTGAGAATGGGGTGTTGAAAAACAGGGATTCCTGTTGAATGGCTAGTCAGTCTATAATGTTGCACCTCAGATTCCGTGGGTTGTAAATGTTCTTTATTGGGTTCATAACTTCATTAAACCTCTGTGTACTGAGCTCTCATGTGTATCTGGCAATGGTTAGAAGTTTTTTCTCTGAGTGAGATCAAACTCTTGCTCTAATGGTCTTAATATTGGAGGCCAATCAGGATAGGAGTTCCTGAATACATTTACTTCTCAAATTTGCTCCATTTCTCACTGGCCCAGGTCCAAACTAGAATCCGATTGACTTCTCTCTCCTTCCTTCAGAAGGTTTGGTTGACTCCACCCTCCAAGGTGTCCAGAGTCCTGATGAGCATCAGTGTTCACCTCTGCTTCCTGGCTGCTCATGCCAAGTGACCAGCTTTCTGATAGTCTCGTAACCATGACTTGTCCACCATCATGGCGGGTACTCCAAAGTATGAGGCAAACAAACAGTAACAACAGCAAAAACTCTTTTCTTTTAGAAATTGCTTATTTCAGGTAGTCTATCACCGTAACTAATCCAGTGGATTTCCTGGAAATAAGTAGACTATAAAAATACATGCTACGTCAGCAATATTTGTCGTACTGGATGATTTCTGAACTCACTGGTGCACATACAAATCCTCCTTGTGAAGAGCAGGAGAAAGAAAGAGAAGGGGAAGAAAGGAGAGGAGAAAAATTTGGAGGGTACAAATTACTCTTAACAACAGCAACAATAAAAATTATCAGAGAACAGGAGATACACTGGCAACTAATATTATGTTAATAATAATACTTACCGTGTCTGTGTGCAGAACCTTATCAATGAGTCTGAGAACCTGGGCTCCATCCACAGGACCTTCATGATGGAAGGAAAGAACTGACTTCCGAAAGGTGGCCTCTGACCACACACATGCACTTTGTCATATGTGTTCCCAAACACAAATGCACATTAAATAGCACAATCATTATTTATTTCCTTTAAAAAAAGTGTTTTGTGAACACTGGTTAATAGTAACATTTAGCAATAGTGATATTGGTGAGTACTAATGTATCTATTTACTGTCTCAATATAAAAGAGACCTAAGGGCTGTCAAAATAGAAACAGCCACTGCAGCCATGCTTGGAAATGTCCACCCGTAGATTCTCCCGTGTTCACTGGTGCCTATATGTGTGAGCTCTGTTCTTCCAGAACTGGTTCATGACTTGCAGAGTCCGAGGCAGTTGATGTTTCTGAGGTAATCAATGTAATGTTTTACAGCGGACTCAAGCTTTGGTGAGGCCAAAGGAGAGATTATTGTCATGTTCTTGTGTTGAAGAAAAGGTTTTACAACAAATTGCCTCTTTTTGCTGTCTGTGTCCTGTCTTCAGATTTTGTGTGTCAGTTTGACATTCTTGCCCATTATTTTGGCCCTGCTCTGTTACCCTTCGGCCTTATATTCCAGATTAAGTGTCCCGAGTCAATTGACATTGCCTCTCAATAACTGTATAACTCTAAAGCTTGGGAGTACCCTGTGCCACTAAATCTTAATTTCCCAGCACATGAAATGAGCGCAGTGACTTCAGCACCTGTTTCATCTCAGCTATCCAAGAAAGTCATTTGATTTGGTGAGACTCATGGAGAAGATTTCTTTAGGCAATCTTTAAGCTGGGGGCCAGTAAGGAAGGTAAAGACACACAGGATCTCCCTCACTCCATGTGCTTCTAAAGCCTTCTTGGTGGGGATTACATGGTTTTGCTTTGCTTGTTTATTTGTTTTTGAATTTTAGAAACAGCATCTCATGCATATCTCAGGTTGTCCTTGAACTTGATATATAATCTGAGGATGAAAGTTCTGATTCTTTCCTCAGGTGTGGGGGTTAGAGGTATACACCACGGTGTCTGATTTTTGTAGGTCCTCATTTGTATTAGGTAAGCACTGTATAGGCTGTGTTACATCCCCACATACAGCCTTTTATTTTCTTGCCTTAAGATGAGAAGGCACAAAACTGTTCCGCAGTTGTCATGCTGGGGATTTGTGAGAACAGAGTGCTTTTGAGGGCAGTTCTTCCTCTGATGCTTCACCCATTTTCTATCTTTGCTTCCTTAGGAGCCCGGTGTCTCTCCTGGGGAGTGTCAGTTCACATCTTAATCACTTTGTGTGTAATCTCATTAGAGATAATCCCATTCCAGAAGTGTCAGTGTCTTCCCCCGCCACAGAAGCATGGATCTCAGTCACTGCTGTCGGAAATCCAATCTAGACTGAGCTGTGAATGCTGTAGTCCGAGCCGAGTTCTTCTGTCTCCCACAGAGATGGAGGAGCCTTTAAACCTGCCATCTTCAATCTCCATCAGTCTCAGAAAGGAAAGACATAACCTTTTATTTGATTTTGGTTTTTCAGTTTCAATGAAACCAACATTTTTGTTGCTGTTGTTTACTTGAAAAATTGAAAATGACTTTAATGAGTTAATCTGGCCATTGTGTTCTCATATAGCTGTCCTTTTTTATTTGTTGGGGAAAAGGAACTTATGCTGCAAATAAAAGATTTGCAAACAAACCCAGAATATACAAGACAAGCCCCAGACCTCCACCCACGTTCACCCTCTGCCCACCTTCATCTGTTCTGCTTTGAGCATCTGTCTTATAGTGCCTACCCATCTCAGATGCTAGGACCCCACGTCATTTCAAGCCACCACACTTGGTGGCCTGTTTGAAGAATGCTAGGGATGGACTTCTCATAAAACACCTAGTATAAGTAGCAGTAAGTTTCTGTGGGAAATAACCCATACGGGGCTCTCCATTCCTCATACTGTGCATCACATTAAACGTGTGAAAAAACTCCTATGGAAACCCTATCTCTCTCTCTGTCATTCCCCTGCCCCCATATACAACAAATTCAAACCTTCATATTTTTGAAGTGGTGGTAGTGGTGTGTTTGGGGGGGGGGTTGGAGACCGAGGGGGTAGAGAACAGCAGTCTTTCTCATTTGATGGTTTGAAAAAAGAAAAGATGTTGGTACCACTCACTGACTGGATAATGAATAATCAGATTTCACAGCGTGAGCACTGGGGTGGTAATTTGGTTGCACGCCATGCTCCAAGCCCATGGAATAGTGCTTCATTAATGTGAAGACCTGTATAATCAAACAATTAGCAGTCTCTCTGCAACAAAAGCAGCTTTTCATCAGCATATATACTTGGTCAAAAGATGGGTCCCAAATCAGTAGATCTGACAGCAACTAGGCTTACACTAACACATGACAATTGTAACGTGGACGGGAACACCATCCTTTTGTCCAGTGTCTTGAGCTAAACATCCAGCAGCAACTTCCATTTTGGTATCACTGAACATGAGTGTGTATGAAACAGGAATGGACTGTGTCTCCTGGTTTTATTCATATGACTTCCATTTTGTAGCACTGGTTGTTAGTATTTTCTACTCTTCAAGGTTAGGAAGCTGGGAAGACACTGTATTATCTCTGGGAAGAACTTTGGTCCTTCTACCATGTTTTTTTCATTTATATCGATGACTCCTATCATCTTTACTCTAATAGAGCTGATTAGGCTCTTCGGAGACTTTGTCTCCATAACTGCAGAGAAAGGGTGCTGTTTTACGGCAAGATCTCTCATTTACCTTCTTGACTGATTCACATCACATGAATGCCCAACAGGACTGCTCGTACAACCAGGAGGGAGAAATGCTGGATTCCAGGAGCCCCACTGTCTGATTAGCCTCTTTCTATCCCTTAAACAAGCTGTAGATATATTGGGTTGCTTTCAACACACTGCTCAGTGCTAAGGGGCAATGCATAGTAACTCAGCACATTTCTTTCTCTCCCTCTCTTTAAGGCAAAATGCAAACAATTAATGAAAATGGAACTGTTTGATGATTTGTTTATAGATTCCAAATCAGAGACATCAAACCTTTTCTGTAAAAGGCCAGATAGGATTCATGTAGGCTGTCTAGGTCAAAAGGAGAATTAAACTCTTTGTAGGTACTCCTACAATGATATTTGAAAAATGTGTCTTGGCTTGTGTGCCTTACTGAAACCTGCCACAGGCTGAGGCTGTCTGGTAAGGCATAGTTTTGCTAATGCATGACCTAAATTGCAGGCTTTAAAAACATCTTCCATGACTGAGCAAGTAGCAGCTTCTGCGAGCCACCAGCTCATACACAGTTGCTGTAGAATAGGGATAATAAAAGTTTTACAAATATTGTATCCTCATACAATAGTGAAGTTCCACAATGGCAATGAAAAATATGCAGAACGGCTAGACTTGATTGTGACAAGAGAGAAAACATGAACAGTCCTGTGGTCCTTGGTGTCCTTCGTTCACAAGGATGGTAGTGAGTTTAAGTCATGGAAGTGTGTGGGATCATGCTCTTGTATGCTGTAAGATTTTTCACTTGTATTGATTTAATAAAATGCTGATTGGTCAATAGAGGCAGGAAGTATAGGCAGAGCAACCAGCTACAAGAATTCTGGGAAGAGGAAAGGCAGAGCAGCAGACACCAGCCAGACAGAGAGGAGGCAAGATGAGAGTGCTGAACTGAGCAAAGGTACCAAGCCATGTATTATGGGTTAATTTAAGCATAAGAGCAAGATAGAAACTACAGACTACAGAGGTAGTTTGTAGACACAATCTTGTTCAGTTGACACAGTCTTGAAATGATAGGACTTGGGAGATGATCTTTGGGTATATAGAATAATCTTCTATATTCTCATGGATCCAAATTGTGTCTTAACTAAGTTGTCCCTCAAAAGAGCTGTTAAAAACATAGCTGAAGTAAAGATAATTTGAACCAACCCAAAAAGTATATTTCCTTCATAACTGAACCCTCAGGTCAGATTCTAGACTTGGATATTGGAATCATCATTTATGAACACAATTACAAGCAGAGTGGATTAAGTATCATAAGAAACATGTAATGTTATAACACACTCTTTAACAGCCTATCCATTTGATGGTAATTCAGAAGGAGATGGCATAGTACTTCTGTGCCCACACACTGTGTGCTAAAGACTGTCACGAGTGCTTTATTGACAAGGTCAGGCAATGCATGATGAAAGTCAGTGAGGATGGATCTGCAGCCTGTATGTAACACTTGCTGGCCATATGCATTGATATGGCAGTGGATAGAGATTTCTAGGGGCCTGCCTGCTTAGGTTTTGATGTGTCTTATCTTCTGGAGTTGATGTGTTGGGGACTTGGCTCAGTGCGGTGATGTTGAGGTGTGGTACACACCTTTAAGAGATAGTGTAAGGTGCTTAGGTCACTTGGGTCATTGTATTTGAAGAGAATTAAGATTGTTCTCTTAGAACCTTTAGCTAGTTCTTTTGAAGAGACCGTTGTTAAAAGAGCATGCCTGGTCTTACCCAAATCTTACTATTGAGATTTGATCTCTTCTGTCCACATGTGGTCCAGTTGTCATATGATCATTGCCATAAGGTCGCCAGAGCTGAGCTGGTGGCAGTCCATCCTCTTCAACTTCCAAAACTATGCTCTAAATAAAACTATTTTTGTAGAGTCAACTTGCGAGAGGTTTTATAGCAATGCAAAGCAGACTAATAACTGCCACGAGCTGTTGTTCTCTACCCAGTTCTGTGTTCTATTTTGCACTTATGTGTGTGCATATGTGTGAGTATAGTTAATGTCTATGTGAGTGTACATGTGTAGGAGGTAGATGTGCCCATGCACATTCTTGGAGGACAAAAGGCTTCTTTCATCCCTACTCGACCACTCCTTACCTTATCCTACTCCCTGATAATAGGATCTCTTATTAAACCTGGAGCTAGTCTGGTAGCCAGAAAGTCCCAGTCATCCTCCTGTCTCCACTCTCCACAGTTATAGGCACGTGTGTGGCCACGTCCAGCTTTTTACATGGGTGCTGGAATTAAAACCCTGGTCCTCATCCTTGGATAGTGAGCACTTTTACTCGCTGAGACATCTCCAGTACTGTTTCACATTGTTAAAGATTTGCATCAGAACACAGAACATATCTGTGTCAAGTCTGCAGATGGTGGAAACCTGGACTGCTTATGAATTCAGTGGGCAACAGAGGTGTGAACAAAACACAAAACTGGGCCAAAGGCATAATTTATTATTTGAATTAAACAACAACAACTAATTATGCAATTTATGGATTGGAGAAGCCCTTTCTTGACAAAAACAGAAATAAAAATTTGATCTTGTTTTCAGTATTTTCAGCAAGTCCAAAGAGTGACTAACCTATGACTGTGTTCATGGGACTCATTCACCTAAATGAGTTCATGCAGCACCCTGTTCTTGGTGTATTCCATCCCAAGTAGGTGTGATGCTATGTAAGGAAGGAGTAGATACAAGGATACTTGAACCAAGATGGCTGCAGAGAGAGTCAAGGGCACATGAGTAATCATATTAGTGAGGGTAATGGAAGAAATTGGGCCTCAATTCTGAGATCGGGCTCCTTGACCCACTCAGGATTTCCAGGTAATACTAGGGAATCTTTATTTCCAAACACTTCTCAAGGCGCTTCTGATGAGGAGCCAGATTTGGAAGGTCAGATGATCAATGAAAGGAAACCCCTCTGGTGCTAGAATAACAAATAGCTAATGTCCTAGTCTCAGGACAACCTCTTTACCTGCCCACTGGCTTGGAATCTTAATACCAGGCTGTGTGGTTTCTTTGATTAGGATTGTCTTAGGGTTTCTATTGCTGTGAAGAGACAGCATGATGGCAGCCACTCTGGAAAACATTTAATTGGGGCTGGGGCTTACAGTTTCAGAAGTTTAGTCCATTATCATGACAGGACACGGCAGCATGCAGACAGACGCAGTGCTAGAGAAGGAGCTGAGAGTCTAGATCTTGATCCACAGGCAGCAGAAGCCACTGTGTCACACTGAGTATAGCTTGGGCATAAGAGACCTCAAAGACCACGTCCTTCCTCTAACAAGGCCACATCTCCTAATAGTGCCACACTCTATGGGGGTTTTCTTACTACAAGGAAGGAACAAATGAGCCTTGCTGCCTGGTTGGCTCACACTGTACCCTCGTTATTTAGATGTGTATATAGGAACCATGACTGGTCAGTGTAAACCCACTACTTTTCACTCTGAAGAACAGTTTAGAATCATCACCTCCCACAGACTATGGAACAAGATGTTTAGCGAGAGGAATACTGATAGAGAGACACAGTTGCTGACAGGCTTTAATTTTTCTGTTAGTAGGCTCTGTGTGCGTGCGCATAGTCCACATACATCCTTTAAACGTACCCTTCTTAGTCACCATGCTCACTCAAAGTCTTGCACCACTCCCCACATCTAGGGATTTTCAAGTGCTGATGGTTCTTACTCTATTGTTTACCCATTTTCATTAGTTTTAACTCCAACTGAAGTCTAATGTTAGCTTTCAGTTTCCCAGTTCTCCTTTCCTTCCTTCCCACGTGTATTTATTTGTCTTGTTACCATGACAACATGCCTAACGGAAGCAACTTAAGTGGAGAGAAGTTTACTTTGGCTTAAGGTTTAGGGAGAGCAGCTCTTCACCATGGGAGGGGCATGATGGTAGTGAAAGTCACTGGGGTTCCTCACATCATGGACAACCAGGAATCTGGGAGATCAAGATGCAATCAGAGAGGCTATCACTCGCCAGGCCTACCAACAGGGACCCAGCCCTGCTAGGTAGGCCACAGAACGTAGGTTCAACAACTCCCTCAAACAGCGCCACCAACTGGGAACCAGGTGTTAAATACATAAACCTATGGGGACATTTGACATTTAAACTGTAGTACCAAGATTGCCTAATTCAGCAACTGAGAGCTTAACTCTAGCCTTATTCTTCTACCAAAACCTTATAAGTTGAAGTCCAAGCACCTAAAAGATGTCTCAGTACCATATTCAAAGCTGCTGTCCATTCACTTGAGCAATAATGGTTCGTGATGTGTCTACTTTTTGCAAGGCATTAAAATAACAAAGATGAGTGACCAGGTTAGCATGCTGACTCTGTGCTCCTTCCTCAATCATTTCCCGCTAATGTCCCTTTCTCTTACCCATCTCTGAAGACAAAATACTACCCAGGCACAGTGCCTTCAGTCCTTTCTGGATTCTTTCCTGATTTCAACAACAAAAAATGACCTGCTCCCTTGGGATCCTCACAATGCAGTATTGATGGATACTATCACCATTTTCATAGCTGGGATATTGACACATTGATTTTCTGTTACTCTACTCATCACTAAGGGTAGGAGCTAGCTAACCCTTATTCTTCTGCAGCTCATCTAGCGGTGTCCAACAGCAATGATGTGCTTGATAGATGTAGCTTGATTCAATTAGGGTAAAGGCATTTTTAAAAATTTATGTCACACATAACTGTAAAAATAAATAAAATGAAATGCAGAAGCTCCTCATAATTAGAATACTTGTGTGCCAGAGTTTTCAACAGAAAGATCCTCACACTTGGTGAGGCCAAGTCATAACCGAGGTGTGACTGTCCTCTTCTCAGGCTGGACACAGCCAACTCTTAGATGTTACCACTGATCATTCTCTAGTAGGTTTGGGCTCGGAGGTCCAGTTCTCTTACACCTTTCTTTCTCTTTCAGTACCTTGCACAGGAGGATCATTTTAGAGTTTACAAGTAATGATTGATATTTTTTGCATATGCTTTAATAAATAAAGCTTGCCTGAAGACCAGAGGGCAAAACCAGCCACTAATTCATTATAGAAAACAGGCAATAGTGGCACACACCTTTAATCCTAGCACTAGGGAGGCAGACAGATTTCTGTGAGTTCAAGGCCACCTTGAGCTGGACAAGATTAATTCAATCTAAAAGAGAAACAGAGCCAGGTGGTGATGGCTCACATCTTTAATCCCAGTGCTTAGGAGTCACACACCTTTAATTCCATTTAATTCCAGAGTGAAGTGATATGGCTGGGTGAATGAATGGTCGAGAGTGGAGACAGGATCTCTGAGGCATTCAGTATGAAGATTCCTAGAGACTGGATCTCCCTCTTTTTGGCTGAGGAGTTGGCGAGATGAAAGTGGCTGTGGCTTGCTCTGGTCTTTCAGCATTTACCCTGATATTTGGCTCTGGGTTTTAATTATAAGACCAATTTGGATTTGTACAACAAATGATTGACTTGAAAAAAAAATATAGTTTCAAACAGGAAGCAGAAGAGTAAAAGATAGGCTGGCTTGACTTTTAATTAATTAATTAATTAATTAATTAATTAATGTATTATGTGGAGGAACGTTTCAATAAATGAGCAAAGGCTCAGAAATCTTCTTCAGCATATTCCTATAGGGGAAGGATCCTGGACAACGACAACTCTCAAGATGCCTTTGTGAGCATTATTAGACTTCCATGATTAGCATGGAGAGGGATGAACCATCCATTGCAGGAGCAGGGAAGAAAAATTAGTGAACACAGTGAGCTCTGAACGAAAAGGGAACAGTGACCCGTGCTCCTTCTCCCATCTTTCCCTCTTCTGTTCAGCCCTGGGGAATGAACTCAAGGCCTTATGCATCTACCACTGAGCCATACCTACTGATTCCTAGTTCGTTCTCTCTCTCTCTCTCTCTCTCTCTCTCTCTCTGGGGGGCATGTCAAAGGACAACTTCAGATGTTCACCCTCATCTTCCACCTTGTGAGACAGGCTGTCCTGTATTATAGGCTGTAGTGCCTGCATATAGGGCTAGCTGAACCTTGAGCTCCTGGGATTCTCCCATCTTGCCTGTGTGTACCTGAATGCAGGTGTGTGCCATCACAGGCAGCTTTATGGGGCTTCTGGGAACTAGAACTTAGTTCCTCAAATCTGCATAGCAAGGGCTTTAACCAGTGGACCATCTCCTCCGTGCCTGTAACCCCCAGCTCATCTTTTGAGATTCATTAAGTTTGAGTGATTGCTAGAAGCAGCTGTTAATATTTAAAGTCATTCTTTTAAATAATCCTCATCCAGAAACCATTGTGAGAAAATTCAAAGATTAGAAAATGTAAGCACTTATTTAATGTTTACCTGCCAAGCTTAAAACATACCAAGCCTCCATAAACTACATATTTTTCTGTTGATGAAATTAGGCACATAAAGCTGCATTGTACAAACACAATAAAACAGTGAGATTAGTTAACTGGGTTATTTCACTGGAAAATACATGATTATTCACTTATGATTGATAAATACCAAAAACAAAAATAAAATCAAACCTAACCTTTTCCCATAAAGCTCAGCACCCTCCCTGTACACCCTAGGTTTATTCCTTTATTTTCTTCTCTTGAGATTTTATAGCTAAAAGGTTTTTTGTTTGGGTTTTTTTTTTGTCCTTTCTTTTTTTTTTTTTTTTGCAAAAATAGCCCCAAAACTTAGATTTAACAAATCATTGCTGTGAGCTAACCCACATTTGAATCTAGAAAATGCATTTGGCATTATCCTTCTCTGTTCACATATATTTGAAGTAAATTACATCAAATTGTATTTGAAATACCAAACTGGCATTAATGGAAGCTTTTTTTTTTTTTTTTGCTCCAGGCACCATTTTAAAATAGATGAGCATAAAAATGGAAGACTGCACCATTAAGTTTATATGAAACTAGTGAGAATAAAAATCACCATGTAAGTTCTAATAAGATGTGTTTTTCATTCCAGTTTAATAACCCAAGACTATATTCATCTTGCAGTATAATAAATATACAGAGAGGAATGGATTCTTTTGTTGGCTTAACATGTTGAGGCTCCCTCCCCCACCCCAGCCCCCCAAGAAGATAGAGTTTTCTGGGAAGCTGGGTAAAGAAAATTCCTTAATATGGCAGTGTGGAGTATTATTATCATAAATAATTAATGTGCACAGCAGAAGAAAGCCGAGCTTCATTAATAATTCTTATTTTTAGTTGGCATAAGCTAGAGGTGCTGTGTCTTCTTTCATCCTCTCGATGTCAATTTCCTTGATTTTAATTTAATAGATGTTAAAAAATTTAAAGGTGTGGTACATTATGCAGTGGGTTTTTGTTTTTGACTAAATAACATCCTACTGCTAATCTTACCTGTGGAGATATTTTTAGAAATGGAAAGAAGGAAGGAAGAGAGTGAAGGAGGAATAGAGGGAGGAAGGGAGGGAGAGAGAAGGGAGGGAGGGGGAGGGAGGGAAGAAGAAAGAGATAGAGGAGGAGAGAGAAAGGGAGGGAGGGATAGAGAGAGGAAGGAAGGAAGGAAGAGAGGGAGGGAGGAAGGAAGGGAGGGAGGGAGGAAGAAAGAAGACGTTGTAATGAGGCAAGGAATATGGGTCCCAATGTCAGCGCCTTCCGTCTTCTGGCATCTCTGGGACTGAGCATGATGTTCCTTTGATTCACACCTCCCAATATTAAGAGGCTCTTACAGTAGCCTTGAGCTACTAACATCCAGCTCAAGGGTCATCTACCTTCCAGAATGTGAGAACAGAAGTTCTCCCTAGAATAAGCTTGCTTTTGTGGTCGGCTCCATCATTCATCAAAGCTCATACATCTTCGCTAACAGGCATTTCCGTTGTGTTAGTTCAGCCTTATTGTAGCTGAGTGTTCCTCCTAGCAGAGCAAGGTAAGGAACACAGTCTGCCACTGAGGCCAGATGGGTTGTACTCTTCATTCAAGGTCAAGGTGCAACCATGGACTTCCAACATAGGAGGGGTAGGCTATGAGTGGGATAGATGTGAGACAGTCATTCGCCAGGATTTCAGGGGCTGGGATGGTGGTGGGAGGGAATAAAACCTAAAAGGAAAGGCAATTGCAACCACTTAGGGGAAAAATAATTCCAACATGAAATTATTTGAATCCCCAGTCTATGAATTTTTGAACACTGTCATTGAGATGTTTGGTTACACTTATGGAGCCCCTAATCTAGTTTACCTTTACCTGGCAGGTATCTAGATGCTTTCATCTGGTTCAGCTAAGATGAAGATTGAAATCCAGGGTGCACAGACAATACTATTTGAAGTGCTTCCAAAACTCAGTAGAATCCCTGAACAGGCCACGGTGTTCCTGGAACTCACTGCCATTGCGTGAGAGTGGCAATCCTTGTGCCTCCCTCAGGTTTCCACAGCCACACCTGTCATTTGGCAGCCTCGAAGCTTGTGCCCCAGCAGGGTCCTCCTGTTGGAGGGTGTGGATTTTGCACTTCCTGATTCATTTCTCCGATGTGTAACTACTGACTAATTAGTAAAATGTCTTTCAGTTATGGAGCAACTACTATGTATTGCCTTACACATATCTCTTTAATCCTCATAGCAGACTCAGGATGAAAAGTTAGCTCACTATAAATAACACTTATTTGCCCATAAAATGTAAAAATTATTTAAGAAGTTTGGTAGTTGTCTGTGTCTAGTCATATCCCATTCTAGCATCTTTTCCTACTACCATGACAACCATTCTGACAAACTCAACTTAGGGGTAGAAGGCTCACAGTTCTGGGTTGTCCATTACTGCAGGGCAGTCAAGGCATCAGGGACTCGTCATAGGCAGCAGGGCAGGTCACGTCTGCTGTCAAGGACAGAAAGCACTAACTCAAGCATACATGCTGTGCTCTGCTGACTTCTCTATCCATAGAGTTCAGACCCCCTTCCTAGGGAATGGTACAGCCAGCAGTGGGCATGTATCCCCACATTCCCTTACTGAGACACCCTGTCCAGGTGATTCTAGATTGTGTCAAGCTGACAATTAAAGCCAACCACCACACATGACCCAAAAGATTTGTGAAAATCAGCATAGAAGTTAGAATTATTTGGTGATATAAACCTATGCCTCTATAGTACAGACACACAGACACAAACATGTGCACACGGAGAGACAAAGATACACAATAAATATGTGTAAAGAATAGAATATAAGGCAAGGTTAATCTGGTGTCAGAAATTCATATGTCCTGTGATGTGGATGTTGCTCTCAGCCCTGTTGCTCACTCTGAGTCAGGAGTTGACCTTTGGTGTTAGGCTATCTCTAATCTGGTCTGGAGTCTGTCTTGCAGCAGGAAGAGGAACATTTACAAAGAGCAAAGGCTGCTTTAGGATGAGCCTTTGGGTTCCTCTTCACATCACAGGAACCCTTTCATTGCAGACTCTTAATCTTTTTTTTTTTTTGGTCTGTTTGTTTGTTTATTTATTTTGGCTTTTCAAGAAAGGATTTCTTTGTGTAGCCTTGTCTGTCTTAGAACTAGCTCTGTATATGAGGCTGGTCTCCAACACAGAGATCCACCTGCCTTGGCCTCCCGAGTGCCATATTAAAGGCATGTGCTACCATGAACCAGCTAAAAGTTTTATTTATTTATATTTAAGAAGTTATTTTTCTCATCCCCACCACTGCTCTCTCCCCCCCTCCTCCCAGCCCTCCCTGAGCCTCCCCCATCCCACCCCCCATCCATTCTCTCCAGGGCAAAGAGTCCCAAGATACAGCCTCTGAATCCTGCCAGCCAGCCTGTCATGTTTGTGGCTGTTTGGGCAGTGCTCATTCTCAGACCTTTTCCACCTTCAGTTGTCCACTCTGCCATTCTTCTGTTATTACACAAATTCTATTTGGTCTTATTATAAAAACCTGGAACTGGATATTGGGGAAAAGCCAAAAGATTAGAGAGACAGAGAAACAAGCCACAGCCACTTCTCACCTAGCCAGCCCCTCACAAATCCTCAGACTGAATGCCTTTGAGTCCTCAGCTAAAAGGGGAGGGGACACAGGTGAATGGCTGAGCTTCTGCCTCCTCTCTCTCTACCCAGCTACCTCACTTCCTAGGTCAACTTTCCTAGTGCTAGGGTTAAAGGTATGTGCCTGGATCTGTTTGACTTTGAACTCACAGAGACCCAAGGATCTTTGCCTCCTGAATGCTAGAATTAAAGGTGCAGGACATCATTCCCAGACCTTCATGTCTTGGCTCTGTCCTCTGATTTTGAGACAAGCTTTAATAAATACAGAATATGTCACCATAGGTGGTGGTATTTGAAACCGGACACTCTGGACCGTAAGAGTGAGCCCCTCTTGTTCAGTGCTTGGAATGCAGTTGACTCCAGTAGAAAAGTGTATGTGAATAGATCAGTCTACTGTGAAGGACACTCTGTCCCTGTAGGTCAGTGGGTAGTATGCTTCTTTCTGCACCTTACCAACCTGGTATCATTGTCGCTTGGCCCCTTGAGTGATACCAGTTAGAAACCAATTGGTATTTGCACTGTTTGAGTCCGGCCTGGCCACTGTGCTCCTCCTCATGTGGAAGGTCATCCCCCTATGCAATGCCACGGTTAAGCACCTGTTTTACACATTCCTTTCTGTAGGTGTCCCTTACAAGGACACCCATCTTCCCATCACTGTGTTCAGTGCCACAGAGAGTTACATGACCTCGCTTAGCATTTCTATGGCAAAGTCCAAGGAGACAAACACACCTGTGTTTTAGTTGTATGTTTGCAAGGATAAAAAGCTTTTGTTTGACACTCTAGGGTCAATAATTGCCAAAGAAGAAAAATGATATAGGAGGTGAAAGTTGCCAGCCAGGTAGTCTCAGTATCCACACTGAAAAACAAATAAGTTCTGCTGGGCCCCAGCCTGCTCCTGCCTTCTCTGGCCCAGCTGTGGTCTTTGCATTGTGGGGTATTTGATTACTCACTGTAAACTTTTGGCTGGAAGTCAAAAGGTTGGTCTGAGAAGGTGTGATTGTACTACATGTGAAAATCCTGACCTCAGATGCACAGGAGTCCTGAAGAAAGGGATATTCCAAAGTATCAGAGCCAAACCAGGAAGAAAAAGTGTGAGAGAGGCATGGTGGGTGGAGGAGTCTATTTGAATCCAATCTGGCTTGGCCACACATGAATACGATCAAAATATTTCCTATACAATTCTTAAAGGATACATAAAAACATTATTTTAAAAATTCTTACCTAAAAGCATTCATCTGATGATTGATGTGAAGGGCAGAATACCTAAATCAGAGTTCAAATATCTATTTTTTCCTCTCTCTCTCTTTTATTTAAATAGGGTCTCTTGTGGCTCAGGCTGGCTTTAAACTTGTTATGTAGCCAAGGATGACTGTGAACTAATCCCTCTGCTTTGACCTGTCCAGTGTTGGGATTGCTTGTACTCCTGTGTCCAGCTTCTATAGTGCTGGAGAACCACTCCAAAACTTTGTGCATGGTGAGCAAGCACTCTACCACTGAGCTGCATCCTTAAGACTCAAAGTTCAAACCTTGTCTGTGCCTTTTACTGACTGTATAATCCTGGGCATTTTCCTTTATTCCATCCTCTGTAGCACAGGGATGCTTTTGGAGATGTGGTAGGAATTAAAAATAAACACACAAAAAGAACTTCAAGTAGTTCATAGTATTTAGCAGATACTCAGTAACATTAGGTATTGTCACTATTTTAATCACACATTTTAAATATATGAAACAATGTAATTTCCATTTAATATTATTTGATCTTTCTTGAGTGACGGATCAGGCATATGTAATATTTTGGGGCCACACTGCCAATCTGATAGGTAGGTCATCCTCAGTTTAAGCTGGACCTTACTGTAGGGTGTGAACCAGGCCAGTACACTGATGTTTCCCCCAGTGGTCACCTGACTTCCCCCAAATGAAACTGTTCCTTAATGTCAGTGGGTTAATTTATAATGAGTCCTAACTTCTGTCACAATGAAAGCTAGATTTAAACTGCTTGATCAATATATTCTCTTCTTTTGTTGGGAAACCAAGGTAAGACTCCGGGGCCGGCTTGTGTATCTAGGGAATTGAATCATCTCTAGGACGTTTCTGTGAAGCACTGGTGACTAGGGAACTGTCTGCGAGCATGAGGCTAAGGCCACAATTTCAGTGTTGTGGTCAGCTTTCCTTTGCTCTAGAAAGTAAGGAGTGGGAATTGTTTTTCCCTGTGCACCTCCTGGTTTCCATTTATAGCCATGTGCTTCGGTCCCCTTGGCATCCAATAACCCTTCAAATGCCAAGCCACAGGACTGTCCCTTTCAACAGGACAGTGCAAGTGTATGCTGACTAAATTTGCACTAATGGCCTCAATTGCCAGGATCAAAATGCCCCAGAATCATGCATTCAGGAGAATTCCCTCCTTTTCAAAAAGTGTCACATCTGACATTTCCTGTTTGGGTAATTGCTTTGCTTGCCATCTGACCTTTTGATTTACAGCCCATGTGGCTTGTCTATCATCATTTCAAATACCAACTATCATTCTCTCTGGTAAAATCAGGAGTGCCATGTATTAGATTATTTTGTTCAATAAAATTTCAGATAGAGCTGGTTGACTCTTTTAAAATAGTCGATAAAATAAAATCCTCAAAGGCAGTCCAGAAAATGACTTATTACAGAAGCAGGCTGAGACAAGCCAGCCAATGTTTCTATCTTGCTTCTTTTCTGGTGTTTTGAAACAGAATCTCATATATCCCAGGCTGCCTTTGTACTTGCTGAAGATGGCCTTGAACTCCCGATCTTTCTGCCCCTCCCCCTCCCAGGTGCAGGAATGTATGGATACCACAAGCACAGAGATCATTCTTAAAATAACTTGGGGCCTATTGGCCGTCTCATTTGCTTCTATTCTGTTTAACAATGGAACATCATAAGCACCCTCTCCCCTACTTCCAAAAAAGAAAAAAGCCTTACTCCAGAAAATTTGCTCCGGAAAGGATGTAGCTAAAACAGGGTTTCAACAAAATCTATGTCCTAAAGTGTTTCGTTTTTGATTAAAACATATCACACTTGAGAAATGATTGAACAACTGGTTGGAAGTCACAAAAATATTAACTCTAATGAGCTCATTTAAATAGAAGCAGACGTGCCACCCCGCTGGTTGTCAAAGTTTTCAAAGACGGTTTCTCTCCAGTAAGCAGGGTCCTGCAGACGGTGTCCATCTGTCTGGCAGAGCATTTGACGCTCGGGAGGAAGCGCTGCTGCGGAAGCACCATTTGGAGGTATTGATCCCTTGATTGCTTGGCTGTCTCAGTGGGGAACCAGAGTAGCAATGGGCTCAGACAGGACTCGCCAGTGCCAAGAACATTTGTTTTTTAAAATTGGATTCATAGGTGGTTGGGATGAAAATAAAATCATGCTTAATAAAGATGCCCTCTTTGAATGACAGAACGGACTTCTGTAGCTTCCAAGGCTTTCTTGGTCTCTTATCTTACCACAGTAACCCCTGTTTCTAGTTTCCAAGCTCTTCTTGATCTTGGTCTCCAAGCTCTGAGACAGAGGGTCTATAGACTAGGTTCACTGGTTATCACTGATGAATTAGAGCAATCATGAGATCCCTTAATGGTAAGATGTGGATGAAATTGTCCATGTCATCACACTCTTATTTCCTTAAAGGTAGAATTCCAAGGAAGGAATAAAACTTGGCTTTCCTAGTTGAAAATGGAAGAAACTAAACATTTTCCTGAGATCTTTGAACTTAATGTTCACTCTTTGGAAAAGCATCTTTTAACTATAAAAGTCATAGTTTGCAAACTGAAGTAAAAAGAGATTGGTTTGGATACCACTAAAGAGTCAGCTTATTCTGAAGTGTATTCTGCTTCAGGGTCTTTGCTACCATATGGAGGGTAGTAGGCTGAGGCTCTCATCAGTGTTGGCTGAATGACTAACCCATGAAATACCAAGTTCCTTGTCACTATTCCAAATAGCTGGTTCATGGGCATTGATGGTGCATAAAGCTGTGGATGGAAATATGTGAAATAATATCTAATGAAAATAGCTAAAAGAATATACTAAACAACTTGGGTATGGATAGACTCATGAACAAAAGAGAATGTGAGGTGATATGCAATGTAAGATCTTTTGAAAGGTTTCATTTATATTAAAATTAATTTGGCCTCAGGTAGAGAGACTGCAGTGACCATTGCTTTTCTTCATATTTTCCATGTTTGTTTTGATTAGCATTATATATGAGAGGAAAATTAAGTAAATAAATACAATTTTGCTTCATGGAGCTGTTGTTATTGTTTATGGCATATGTTTTCAGTATGTAGTCTGGCTAGCCCAGAGCTTCCCATGTTCCTGCCACAGCCTTCTGAGTTCTGGGATTACAGGTGTGCAGTCTCATGCCTGGGATTACAGGTGTGCACTCTCACACCTGGGTTTGTAGGTATGCACTCTCACATCTGAGTTTACAGGTGTGCACCCTCATGTCTTACTTTCTTGGCACTTTTTTTGAGGAACATGCAGAAGATTCTTATTCAGAACATGAACACCTCCTACATTTACCTAGTAGTTATGTACATTGATTGAGAAATACTGAGCCTGGATTTTTAACCACTTTGCTGCTTTTTGTGACCTCCTTCATCACCTCAGGAAGGCTTGTTTCTACAAGCCAAGTCACACATGCTTTCTCTTGGCTCAGTTTAGATGTTGTATGAAAATAAGATTGTCCTCCACAGCAAACACACCTGGTCCCCTTGTCAAGCCAGGTCACTTCCTGGGTGAAGACACCAAAGGTCCCACAAAAGCTTTCCTCTTATCCAGGATAAGGCTGTATTGATCTCACCTATTCACAGCACAGGAATAGTCCAAAAACGAGACTATTCTCTGCTGAACTTTAAGTCCAGCTTCTATGGGAATCAGTGTGGAGGTTCTTCCAATACCAGAATAAGGTCTACTGTATGACCCAGTTAGAAGTAATAGACTCCTGTTGTCAGCATGTCAGAAAGACAACTTGTGTATCAACAGACTTATGTGTTCAACAGTGTTGGCATGGATAAGAACAGCTTGGCCATAAACACAGTGGAATTAAGTTTCAATAAGGAAAAAATAAAGTTGTATCCTTTTTAGGAAAATGGATGCAACTGGAAAGAATTTCATCAGGGGAATGAAGCCAAACTCATAACAAGCCTATTTTCTCTCACTGCGGTCCCTAGATTCTATACAGTCACATAGAATCCAGAATAAGTAGCAAATGAAAGTATATAAAATTGTCCAGGGAGACAAAGAGGACTAATGGGAGCAAGGGGAGGGGTGGGTGGGCGGGTGGGAGGGGTAGGACCATGTTCAATAGATGATATGTACCTGCAGGGGAAAACATCAGGTTAGTTAATGGAAGCATCAAGAAAGAGATATTTATATTGCATTTTAAAATTATGCTTGCATCTTAAATCATTATATAATTTTATTGTTTATATAAATCTTTCTTATAGTTTTTAAAAAAGAAATGATGAGCTTCTGAGTATTTTACATTTTAGCTAACATGGATGTGCTGTTTATATTTGCTTGGCATATGGCTGTCTATGTAACAAGGGTGTGATGGATTTCTGCACTATGAGGACCCAGCAATGCTGGAGAGGAGGCTGGGCAAGCAGGCTCTCAGGCAGAGCTGTGTAACTGCCTTCAGTCTTTCCCTGTTTTTAATATTAAAGGATATGGAGAGAAACAGGACAGAACACAGTGTTCTGGGAGAGCAGCAATCAAATGCCTAAAGCTAATGTTTACTTTTTGGAATGTTTTATGAAGGCATTGCTGGAGATGAGAGAGAGGACCTAATAACAGCCTTTCAGATGCAGAAATAGAAAAGCAGAGCAGACATGATAATTGAATTTGGTTTGGATGGTCAAAATCTGTGTGATCTTACAGCTGTATTTTCTAAACCATGTGCTTGACTTTCATACATGGTCTATGTTTTGTTTCCTTTGCCCATTGCAGCATTTGAAAATGCCTAATTACTCTGTGAGCCTGCCTAGTTTTCTTTTGTTTCTAGTTTTTTTTCTTTTCTTACCATTGAAGATACTTTGTCTTTGTTATTTACTGGTGCCCCAGCCTCTCACCTAGCCCCCAAAGCAGGTAGCAGGGGATTTGGGTCAAATGAAGCCCTAAAATTATTTTCATGGAAATATTTATGAGAGAGTAAATGAGTGTGGCTCATCCCTCTGCAACTAAGGTTCATGGCTACTTGCCCTTTGCCTTGCATAACTCAATGTGGTTTTCACACTAGGTGAACCAAAAGCAGGCAGAGTTGCTATTCTTCTTCAAGATTAATCACTATTTAGGTCTTGGGGCCTGAATTCCAGAGTAGTGCTATAATCTGCTAAATTCCAAGTCTTGATTGTACACTATATAAACATTAGTACCACAGTCCATTTTTGGAGTTATTCAAGAATTATCATGCATCCCAATAGACATTCATTTGACCTTGGGCGGCTGTAAAAAACAGTTCCATGACCTTTCTATAATTTAATATTGTTCTCTAGTGTTTATGTTATGAGTGTAGGACATCTGTGAGCTCCTAGGATGACTCTGGAATTGGACACTTAGTCTTATATATGTAGACTTTCCTAGGCATGCAATATTAAGAAAATAAAATATCTATTTTGGTTGGACTCATAAAAATTGTTAGTCTGTGTTTGTCTTCTTAACTCTGTTTCTTGGCAGCCCAGAGAAAACTAGCTTCTAATATTTAAATAAAATGTTCATAAAGTATTTCCAAATTTATTATCTTATTTGATCTACATAATCATTGTGTGAATTAATGTGCTATCTTCTTAGAAGAGTTGAGAAACTCAGGTCAAAAATGACCAATGAAGGATAGAACTTGAACCAAGAGCCACTTGTGAGATTATTCATTCATTTAATCCTTCCTCCGTTCACCAGCGCTTGCTCAACATGTGTCATGTGTCAAACATGATCTTAAGGACAAATATAACCCAAGCCACATTCTCTAGGCGTTTTCTATCTAGAGAGGATGCCAGCTGCGTGTTAAAAAGAATAAATAATATTTTAATTTGAAGGTGTGAGATATGCCAGGAAGCTAGAAAGTAATGGGCAAGTGGAGAGTACAGGAGAGACTTACACCAACCAGTCAGCTGCAGGAAACCATCTGCTCCAGCTAGCTTTAGAAGTAAGAGTCTTACAGAAAAGCTGGCATCTAATTGAGTGACAGGATATTTGACTAGTAGGTACAAAGCTCTAGGTTTGGCACTACAAATGGATGAGGGGAAGAGGAGGAAGGAAGTGGGTGGGGGAGAGGGAGGAGGAAGAAATATTAGGAACTTTAGAAGAGATACACAAGCAAGCTTGGGTACAGCTGCCGAGAGCCACAGCTGCCAGCAAAAGCCCCCAAGCCATTAGAATACAACTGTGGTGAATATATCACTGCTGACTTCTCTTGTCCATCAGGAGGCACCTATGGGCGCAGTGCACCTGTTTTATGTTTTCCAATTAGGCCCCATGTCCAAAATAGTCTAAGCACCATCCCCTGAGAACCATTTGTTGAAATACATGAGCTCGTGAAGGGTGTACTACACTAAAATTCTAATGCTTCACTTTCTTACATTTATGTTTGAGAAAGGATGTGAAAGAATTTAAAATGTTAGGTCAAAGTAAGCATATCTGCAGGAAAGAACATTTCATGTGCTGCTGACAGCATGTGAGGAGGTTTTGGTGCAGAGTGGAGCTTTAGGCATTGGGGTTACTGAAGGAAGGCCAAAATAGCGGGAATATAGCAGTATATATATAAATATATATAATATATAAACAGGGGTCCTAAAGGACTTCAAAGGGAAATGAAATCATTATGTTTTGTGAGGCCTGTGGAAAATAGTTTCAGCCTCTTTCAGAGTGACCTAGTCTTTCTGCTGTTTCCCACAGATCTGTAATATTAAAGTATCAATTCTCTAAATTTACTTTTCTTAAAAAAGAAAGTGAGTATGATGAGTAGTTATTATCACTGTCAACTTGGCTAGATTTAGAATCACCTAGGAGACTTGTAAGACACACCTCTGGGTATGTCTGTGAAAGGATTGCTCTGAGTGGCAACAACCCCCTTTGGCCGAGGATCCAGGCAGAATACAAGGCGGCAGTGAGTGGAGCCAGCTGATCCCCAGCATGTGTCTCTGTTTCCTGGCTGTGGATTCAGTATGATCAGCTGCCTATGTTCCTTCCTCCATGTCTTCTTGCCATGACAGTCTGTGTCTCCTCAAACCAAGAGACAAAGCAGGTCCCCTCTCCCCTCAAGTTTTTTTTTTGTGTGTGTGTGTGTGTGTGTCTGCTAAGAGCTATGAGAAAAGTGATCACAGTCCCTTTGTAGAAGGTGCACTTCGGAGGATCTTAAAAATGGTGTTCAATTGTTTTCACTTTTTATATCTGAGCTCTCAACTATCTGTTAAAATATTCTCTTTGAGAAAATGCAGTGGCTATTCTGGGTTCATATACTCTAAAATTTCAAATGGATATTAATATTAAATTTCTTTACATGTATAAACTTATGTTTTATTTATTTATTTTTTACAAATCCATACAGTTTTTAATTTTTTTTTAATTTTAAGGAGGATGTATGACAATAGAGTGTAGTTCTGAAACTAGTTTAAAGTCTGCAGTAGTTTTGATTTTAGGTTTATTTTATTAAAGTGTGTGGGGGGTGGCTAAGAGCTGCCCAATGTGTGCATTAGGACCTGAACTTGGATCCTCTTAACCATTGAGTTTTCTCTCCAGCCCATTTTAAATTCTAATAATTTTTAATGGTCATTGACCTTGAAGATTTCCTAGGCTTTAGACAATCTGATGACATTTTCACAGAGCCAAGGAGAAGATTTTAAACAGCGTATACCTGCCTTGAGTTGTGTATGGGCACATCAGCTCTGTATCTCTGAGCTTCATGAGATCATGGATTATTATTTTTTTGTCCTGAGTGCTTATTTAACTTTTGTTGAGTGATTAATGGAATTTTCTGTACTGAATACCAAGATAGTAAAGACCATCTTACTCCATAAGTAGGATATTTTTGAGATGTTCTGAAGATATTGTGTCTTCTCAATGGTGTTCCTCTTGTCCTGAGTGTTGGGAGAGATTGGTATCGATTGAAAATCCAGCTCTTCCTCAGGCAACATCAGACACAGCAAAGCAGTAGGAGAGCAGATGTCTATATAACTCTCTGTCTGCAGGAGTGCTTCAAGACCCAGAATATTTCTTCTGTGGAGGGAGGGGATTGAGGGCGAGGTCTTCTTCATTCTGAAATGTGAGGGACACACATACTTATTTGTGGAGATTCAAATTTCTTTGAGTAAATGTAAAGGCTACAGTAGCTTGTGGAGTTTCTGTTGACAGACTGTCTTAAATTGAACTGCCCAAAGTGTTCCTTCTCACTGTGCAGCACAAGATGCTTCCAGTCTACACACTTGATTCTGATGCTGTCCCATTGAGATCAGGGAAGAGTAGATGATGTTCAGAGTGTAATAAATCAATCAATAGGTAGCATTTGTTTGTGTTTTCTGATCTCTGTAATATTCTGCTGAACTCATGTTTGTTGTAAGAAATACTTCCAGCATAGCTTGCCACTCCTTTTTCTAAAGGAGCAATTTTGTCTGCCTTGTAAATGATGTCATAGTGCATGACCAAACAGCCAGGGGTCCTCAGAGGCTTCTCCATGCTGACTGACATTTATTTCTCCATCTGGCAGGAATTGCTTCCTCAGGAGGTCTCTTGAGTTGTGTGGGAATTTCTTTTGGATATTTTTGTGCTTAATTACATGGATAAACCTAATCTCTTCTCATAGCCCTTTACTCTCAAGGAGAAGAAAAACATAACCATGTCTCAATTTATCAGATATTTTATTTTACTGAGATGTAATTTCATTTGATGTTATAGTACCCAAGGGTATATACACCATTCATTAGCTAAGAACATATGCTTATCTGATTTATTGCTTTTGACAAATAAGGCTGAATGTTCTCCTTTAGTAAATGGATGGGCAAACACACTGTGATCCATTCCTGAAATGAAATATAATTCAACAATGAAAACAGACAAACTATCCATTCACACAATGCAGTACAGATAAATGTCAGACTCAGTTTACTAAGTGAGAAAAACCAGACCCAAAGCTAACTAATGCATGATTCCATATATATAATATACTAGAAATGTAAAACCATAGTGATGTAAACCATGCTGGTAGATTCTAGGGACTTGAGTTAGGGAAGGGGATTAGGTGACCATACAAAGGTAGCAAGAGGGATGGGGGTGATATGGGTATATTCTCAGCCTGAGCAAGGCAATGAGTACATAGCTCTACATTGTTGAAGCCATAATGCTAGAGTCTAGTAAGTATATTTAATTCTACATAAATTATTCTAAATCTGTATAAGTAAATCTAACATCAAATTAAATAATGGCAAGACAATCACCAGCTTTAAGTGACAGCCATTTTTTGTAGAGTGTGGGGTAGAGCTGAAGCCTGCCAAGGTATGTAAAGTTAGAACTTAAAGTTGTATTTTTTTAAGCTATGTCTGTTGAATACAGACACATCTAAATACATCATTAGATGATTTTTTAGAAAGGTTTTTCTCTATCTGAGGACAGTTCTAAGGAAGAGAGAGTTTTCTTTAAGGGTTTGGCCTGTGGTAGATTGATCACGATCTTGTAGATGGCCCCATCCCTATGAGTATATAGGTAGCACAAATTGGATTCATGATAGGACATAGTGAGGCACAGGGAGGCAGTGAGGACAGGAGACGTATCTGGGAGGAGTTAGGGAGAATTGCAATCAAGATCCATTGTATACATGTATAAAATTTTCAAAAAATTAATGAAGATAAATTTTTAAAAATGATCACACCTGTAGGGCCAGCAGACTAGGTAGCTGAGGATTGGAAGTGCATCATCATTTCAGTTCACTAAACATTTTAATTCCAAAAGGTGTCTGGCTAAATAAATATTTTACAACTCATAATAAAAGGGATTCCAGTTGTTACTCAGTGGAAAGATTCAAATAAATTTCAGTTAACTTATAATTTTATTCTGGTTCCTTTTTTCAGTTCTGGTTGAAGCTAGCAGGCATGGCCATTGGGATGTATTCCTAGTCCCAACCTCTTTGGGGAGAGAAGATAACCTAGTCTCAGGATTCTTCAGCCCATACTGTTCTGTTTTGTTTTAGGAGACGTGTTCCATGTTTAGCAGTTTTCTCTCTGTTGGTGTTCTGTCTCGGACCTAACTTCTTATTGTCTCTTCCCATGGTCTTCCTCTTTCCCCTTGGGGTCAGGATGCAGCTCATCAACACTGTCCTGCCTCAGCAACTCGGTGGTGGAGAGATCTTCCTGGGGGTGATTCATGGAGAAATCCCTCAACTCTGATAACAGCTCTTAAAATACAGGGCTTGGGGGGTCAGGAGAGATAGCTCAGAGGCTAAGAGATTCTTCCATGCATGCCTGCATGTGTATGCATGGACACACACACACACACATACACACACACACACTGTGTACAGGAGTTTGCATCCTGTTACTTTACTTTACTTATGTAGTATTTTATTTCACAATTGACACCTAACAGATTTTTTTTTCCTCCCAGGGACAAAAAAGGTAAAACCTTTGGAAATATAGACTAATGTCACCTTAGGAACAAGGTCCTAAAACAAATATTTATGAGTTTCATCTTCTTGGCAAAATGTTTTTTAAAAATTATTTCAACTTTTCTTTGTATTCCACAGGTTACCCAGGTATTTTCAATAAATTTTCATTATAGTTAAAAGTCATTTTCTATACTCTTGTGCCAAACAAACTTAACTACTTGGCTAAAAATACAGGATGGTAGCAAAATGGAGCAAGTACTAGGCAGCTTCTCTGAGCTTCTGGAAGAGTTGTAGGTTCAATTCCAGTTAGCATGATTCTCCAGACAGACTGACTCATCTGCAGTCCCAGCCACTAACTCACGTTACATCCTTCTTGTTTCTAGAAGTCTGTGAAGACATTAAATTCACCTGAGGAGAGATTTCTCTTGCACTGATTCTTCTCCTCAAAAATTTTTTAAAAGCATTTCAAACTTCTCTGAAATTCATTCTCCAGGCTCTTGACTCTGCACTAAATATCTGAAGAAGTGACTTAACTGTGTAGAGATGCTACAGCATTTTCTGGTTTGTAGTCCAAGAAAGGGTTTAATTTTATTTTGACATCTGGATGGGCACATTTAACTAAACTGCATTTTGGAGTAGCTCCAAAGCACCTGAGGGTAGTTGCAGTGCCTTCGAGGTTTGCGGTAATGCAAAAATTTATAAGCAGCATTTACCCCTCGCTGGTTGCTCTTCTTCAGCTTTTGATTTATATGGCTGCTCTCGGTCTTTTCAGTTGTAGGTACAGCTTTTGTATCAGTCACTGCACATAGGTGTTCAGAGGACTCTCTTATGCCCTGCACATCCACAGTGTCCATCACAATGTCATGCATAATAATAAGCTTAAGAAATAAGCTCCAAGATGCTCATTGCATTTGCAAAGACAAAAGTATTAGAAGCTAAGAGATACCCAGGGGGTGTTGATGCATTGAATTTTCAACCATCTTAGTGTTTCATAGACTAGAAAAGAAGAATGCCTACAAATTTCTGTGTGTATAACTAGCCCTCATTAGATATGGAAATAGCTTTAAAAAAAGAAGAAATGGAAACAGCTTGTTTTTGATACAGGTTTTTTTAGTTCCCTAGTAAGGTTGAGGTTGGCCCAGCTGACCCAGAATGTTGCTTTTCCTTCTTCCACTCACTATGGCCTGGCAAACACCCTTCTCTCTGGGTGATAGTGGGTCCTCTAATCCCATCCCCGTCCACTTCGTGTCTCTCCATCTGATTTCACCCTAACCCTAACCTAATAAGCAAAGAAAAATTTATCATCCCACTTTGATCCTATTTTAAAATATTTTACCCTCCCTCCATCCCTCTCTTCTCTCTCTCTTTCTTTCTTTCTTTCATTCAGAAATAAGCATTACCATTTATTTGGGTGGTATGTAAGGTGGGTAATATGTAAGGTGGGTGGTGTGTAAAGTGGGTGGTGTGTAGGGTGGGTGGTGTATAAAGTGGGTGGTGTGTAAGGTGGGTGGTATGTAAGGTGGGTGGTGTGTAAGGTGGATGGTGTGTAAGGTGGGTGGTGTGTAAAGTAGGTGGTGTGTAAAGTGGGTGGTGTGTAAGGTGGGTGGTGTGTAAGGTGGGTGGTGTGTAAAGTGGGTGGTGTGTAAGGTGGGTGGTGTGTAAGGTGGGTGGTGTGTAAGGTGGGTGGTGTGTAAGGTGGGTGGTGTGTAAGGTGGGTGGTATGTAAAGTGGGTGGTGTGTAAAGTAGGTGGTGTGTAAAGTGGACCCATCATTGAAATTGATTGAAACAAATGGCCAACGGAAATTGTGGGGGAAATGGTTATCTCTGTAATGTCAGTGGTGCTCAGTCAAGAAACACCTTGGAACTGGTAGACACTCTGGCTAGTGTCTTCAGCGCCATCTGTGTGCTGTCCATGCACCAGCTGTGTTGCCTAGGAAGTTGGATTCAGGGAATTGAACCTCTAGCCACTGATCTCCTTTTGGCAAAGCTGATAAAAACAGGGCTTTTCCAAAACCATGTTCTCTTGGTGAGGCAAATGTGCCCGAGACTAGTGATGGCTGCCGAGAGAGCTAGACATCCCGTGCTTTCTATACTCCTGTTCTCTAACTCCTTCATTATTATTTTCGAAGCTCTGAGTGCTAACTGACCCAAACTGAACTTGTACATTGCTGGGCTTCCTGGCTTGACTCAGCCCTCTGTAGAAAGAGCTGCGGATTCTTTGTATGACTAGTGTCTGGTCCATTAGCTGGCTTATACTGGCACTTAATTATTTGTTGAATGTTGGCTTTTCAGGCATGTTCAGTTGGATCCATATTTAAAATTTTGTTTAAATCTATTGTTTGTTGTTGGATTATTACCTGTTACTAAGTAAGGAGGAATGATTCTTACAAGTGATGTGGAATGTCTTTGTGTATGCTGTGAATACCACTGGATAATAAAGAAATTGTTTTGACCTATGGCAGAACAACTTAGAAGCAGGTGGGAAATCCAAGCATAGATACAAGAGGAGAAGGGCAGAGTCATGACAGACACAATCCAGCCACTCAAGAGGCAATATGTAATGGAGCACAGGTAAGCCATAAGCTACATGGCAAGACAGAATAATAGAAATGGGTTAAGATTTGAGAGCTAGTTAGCAATAAGCCTGAGCCATAGGCCAAACAACATATAATTAATATAAGCATATGAGTTATTATTTGAGACTAAGTGGCAGTGGGGCTGCAGACAGGTCCAGACCTTGGGGCTAGGCCAACAAACAGGCCCGAAACTCCAGACTACAACACACTTGTCCTTCAGATCTCACAATAGTTGCTTGTCTGGAAGAGGGCGGGTGCAGGGAGAATCTCTTAGGTTACGTGTCTTTACTGGCAGCTTCTACTTAAAAGCTGCCCTTTCGTTATCCATTAGCCCCTGACCTTAGATGCTCAACAGATCTTTGCTACTGAGGGTGAAGCTGGCAACATGGGAAAGGGAAACTGTAGAAGTGATGTAGGTGAGAGAGGCCATACTCAGAATTTCAGTATTAGGATCACTATTCTGTATCAAGTGCCTGCTATACGGCAGGTGTGTGTGTGTGTGTGTGTGTGTGTGTGTGTGTGTGTGTGTATTTACATGTTATTATAATATTATATTCAACACTAAGAAAACAGTGTAACTATTATTATCCCTCTCTTGCAAACAAGGAAACTGAGGCTACTGAAAAGTAAGAACTTTACCAGGGTATGGTAAGATTCAGGCGTCACTTAGGGAGGCCCAGAAACATAGCTCCTAAGTTCAAGACCCCCTATGGGGCATGGCCAAAATTGATTAAGACCTCAAATCACCGAGCTCCACTTTGTTTTGTTCCTGTGTTCTCAGAGAGCGGAGAACAGACCAGCGGTCTGGCATGAGACAGTTCCTATCTCCAAAAATTGTCTTGAGGTTCAATTTAGTATCATGAATATTCATATACCCCCTCAGTAACTGTTAATCCTTTATATGATATATTAAAAAATATTATTCCAATACTAGAGTGACTCCTTATTGTATCTCTACTCTAGATCTAGAGTACAGACTTAAGGTGAATTCCCATACATTCATGCCAACCCTTAAGTCATACACCTTTCATTACATATAAGTTCTGTATGCTGGCCAGGTAATTTAACCCCTTGTACTTCTGCTTGCTGATAAGAAACTTAGGGGTGATGCTGCCTATGTCACATATCTACTATGAGGTTTCAAAGAAATGGCATAGAGAAAGTAATAGTAAGCCCTGGCACATGGAAGGTGTTATAAATGTATATCTATTTCTCCTCTGTAAGCTAAGCATGCAATACGCATCCACAAACAGACTGGCAGGGGACAGAGGTAGCCTGACAATTCCTGATCACTGTGAAGCTGCCATGAGGCTAGGGAAGCTTCTATTGGCCCTTTGGGGCATGTGGGGTGCATAAGGGTCAGTCTCATGCAATGGCTCAGGAAACTTTGCAGACCTGCCCCTTCTACTCACCAGTGTATATGAACGTGACCTCATAAACTTCCTTTTTCTTCCCTGGTGGGACAAGCTGTATTCCTTCCTCACTGGGGACACTTTTTACCTACTTCTCTTCCAGTAATCTGTTCTTAGTCATATAATAATCACATGATGATCAGAGCCATTTTTATTCTCCCAGTCCTTAGGGTGATCCCTACAGACACTTCTGGAGTCATATGTTGAATAATTAGGTAACAACAAACAAACACCTCCAAAAAATAGCCACGAAAAGGCATTGAATGACTTAAACAGAAAGACTAGAGAATATGGTGTGAGAGAAACAGAAAAAATCCCGCCAATCAAATGTTTACCTCTGTGGGCACTTTTTGATTACTGAATCTGATGTAAAGAACATACGTTTTAAATAAGACTTATCTCCTTAGCATACACCACCCAAAATCTGTTTGGCCTTAGAGAGGCTAACTGCAGGCCAGGCATTCATGGATTTAAGATCCAGACAGAGAAGAGAGAAATCTGGCTTGAATATCTTTCTAGTTGTGTTGGGGGAAGGAAGCTGAGCTGTTTATCCATCCCGTGTCTGTAAAAAGAGCCAAGCAGAATCCATATGGAGACCAACTTCCGGTCAGAAGTTTCTGAGTAACTTAGATGAGGAACTGCAGTGTTTGAAGTTGTGTGAGCTGTATAGGGTCAGTGCTCTGCCTCATTAGCCCTTTTTTTTTTCTGGATTCCAAACTGTGCCAACTTCTCCAGAAGCTGATTCTCATGGTAAAGGAGACATGACCAAAGTCTGGTCCATTCCAGTGGCTCAGAAATCCAGGTGTGTGTGTATGAATCTACAGGTACCAGTTTGTCATTGGGGACTTAGAGGAAGGCAACTGGTAGACCAGATTTCAAAAACTGTCAGAGTGGGGAGGCAGGAGGGAGGGAGGGAGGGAGGGAGAGAGAGAGAGAGAGAGAGAGAGAGAGAGAGAGAGAGAGAGAGAGAGAGAGAGAGAGAAAGAGAATGAGAACAAACTTGGGTGTATGATTGATCAAATCCCCCTCCCCACAGACTCACATCAGAGACAAATTCTGAGAGGCAGCTCAGAGCACGGCATTTGTCCACATTATCTCCAAGATGCTTCTGTCTGCCTCAGCTTTCCTGGCAGCGAGCCTGGTTCTCAAAGGGAAACGCAGTTGGCCAGAGTTCACCTGGGTTTATCAGTCCCTCAGGGGAATCTGTTTTCCCTGTGTGCTGCTTTTGTTATTCTGCGGGAACTGGGTCAGCTTTTCAAGAGTGGAAATGTCAGAGGAATAAAGAGGCTCCCTTGAAAAGATCTCTGCCACCACAGAAAGGAAACATCTGAGCATCTCCCTTAAATAACAACGTACACTGTGACAGCCTTGCATCTGACCCAAAGAAAGAAAAGAGGCCGGAACACTGGCAACATTTACACACTCTCTGTGCTCTTGAGACAGCTGGGCTGGAGCTGTGTCATCCTGAACGCTGAATTAAAGGAACGGAAACATCAACTTTGGGGAGATTCTTTTAGATGGCAAGTGAGGCTGGAGGACAGACAAAGGGAGGCTTTCAGCAAAAGCCCTTTTGCTTTTTTTTTATACAGCAGCACATTTCTACCATAAGGCTTCTGCCTGGAAGAGCAAGGACTGGGATAACAGGAAAGAAGTCCCATCCAGACAGCAGCAAACAGAGGTCTCCGTAGGAGGCAACGAGCTGGGCCTGCCCCAGCCCATCCAATTGTTCTAGAAAGATTCCACTGGCCATGGATTAGACTGCACCATAGTAACCAAATTGTTAGGAATATAAGTTTCACATAAGTCCAGCTGGAAAAATATCAAAGCATATTTTATGATGATGACAACAATGGTAATGATATAGAAGTAACATTGACATAGGTTTTCCCTCCATAGCCCAGGATGACTTCAAACTTCTGACCCTTCAACCTCTACCTTCCTAGTACAGAGATTATAGACGAGCACTATGTCCTCCAGCTTTATGAGGTGCCAGATGTCAAACCCGGGGCTTTGTGCATGGTAGCTAGGCAGTCTCCATCCACAGCCTTAGAACTCATTATTGATCATTCATCTACCAGCAACAAGGGAGTAAGCCTCAAGATACTACAGGTCAACTCACACCTACACCAGCTCTTCTGACTACAGTATCATTCACTGAGTCTCCAAGTTTAACATATACACCCTCCTGACAATCAATGTCCTCTAAGAACAGGACTCGTTATTGTTAAGAAATGAAAACATGCATAGTGAGCTACAACTACAATCTCAGCAGTCAAGAGGTAGAGGCAGGAATATGGAGAGCTAGCTCCAGGCCAGCCTGTGCTACATAGCAAGACTATGTCTCATATCAAGACTAACGATAATGGTAAGGGATCTGATGGTAGCTTTTGCCTTTCAGATCCCAGCTGGTGATCTTTCTCTGACAAACATAGATACATTAGTAGGTGATAGTTGTCAGTTCTCTTTGTGAAATGTTTATTGTGTGTCAGGAGTTTTCCAAAGCATCAACACTGGGAATTCTATTGAAAAAACTCCAGGGCTGGGGAGATGGTTCAGTGTGGACGTTCTGTGCCAACCTACTGACCCAAGTTCAAAGTGCCTAGAACCCACATCAAAACTAGATGAATAGAGCTACTGTCTGCGACGCCATGACTTCTCCTGGGTGATGGTAAGTGGAAACAGAAGAATCACCAGCAGTAGCAGGCCAACTACCCTGGCATCCATGATGAAAAAACCAACAAGACCTTGACTCAAATGAGGTGGAAGGGGAAGACCAGGGCCTGGAATTGTCCCCTGACCTCCACATGTGTGCCTACATTCACAGACACAAAATGTGTGCATGGTGTATGTGCTTACACACATGTGGGTGCATGCAAACACATTTATCCTTACCCAGTGTTAACATATTGAAGATCAAACAAATGCTAAAATTTCATAGACAGATAAAACCAGGTGAAACCAAGCAAATTTAACTCCACTAGGTTTCTCATGGGTAAAGAAAATTGGAAGATAGCATTCAAAGTCTTCCCGAAGCTTGGAAAAAGGATATGCTGTGTCAGGCCCCTCCTTTGTTCTACACAAGCACTTCCTTCTGCTCTCATCAATATTTATTTGTGTGTGTGCCTTATGTATGTGTTCATGTGGGTTTGTGCACAGGTCTGCATGTGAGTGGAGGGAGATGGGTGTGGAGATGAGATATTAATGCCGATGTCGCTCTTGGTAGCTCTCCACCTTGCTCTTCACCTTATGTCTGGAGGCATGGTCTCTCACTGAGCCTGGTCCTCTTTTGTTCAGCCATGCTGACTAGCCAGTGGGTTCTGGGGATCCATCTCTCTCTACATGTCCTGTGTTGGGATTATAGATTATTACCCCGTGTGGAAGTTTTACCTGAGGGTTGGGGCAGGTCCTGATGCTTGTGTGCCAAATACTTTACTGACTCCCCAAACCAAATCACCAACTATACTTAACTCAGATTTCAAGAATAATATGCTACTAATTCAATAACTGATCAACTGTGCTCCACAGGGCATTTTTCAAAGCCACATTCAAGTCAGAATGAACTGAGGAATCTGGCACACTAGACTCTGACCTAAAGTATCAGAATGGGATGAAATCTTCATATACAAGATGGTTCAGACGTTTGGAAGTTATTTCTAAGCCTGGGGCTGTGCTAAAATCATATGAGACACCGAGTCCATTTGAGGGATAAACTAGGTTGATAGACAGTGATGTTTTTGTTTCTTTGATGAATTCTGACAGCTGGCTACCTGTTTAAGGCTCAGGAAAGACTTGGATGTGGTAGGGGCTCATTCTTTGTATTGGCAGTTCTTGGTTGCCAGGGGAAATGATGTCATTTCTTTAGTGGTCTAGCCATTTGTAAGTTGCCCATGATCCTGTATATAGCCCCAACCTATGCTACAAGCAACCCTAGTTAAATTCAATATCACTCACACACACACACACACACACACACACACACACACACACACACACACACACACCACTCTCCAAAAAGTAGGAAATGGGCTAGAAGGAAGATAAGAGAAGGTAATGAAAGTATATATGATCACAGTATACTCTCTCTATATGAAACTATGAAAAAATATTAATTTGGGAGAGGGGAAAGGAAACAAAAGAGGATTTTTCATGATTCCAATCATCTCTCTTTGAACCACAGCATTTTGGTTTTGTTACAATGCTTTTGACTAATCCTGATTCTTCCACATAGCCAAGAGAAGATCTTTTCACTACCCTCAGTGTCTCTGTTTGCAAAGTGAGAATATAGTTTCATTGGAATCAGTTTGCATCCCTCAGAATTACTGGGGAAGGCTTTAGCCACACATTTCACCCATAGGCATCTGACCTAACCTGCTTGATGTGGGTCCCCAGGTGACATGGATGTGGGACAATGCTGAGGCATGGTCTTATCCTCAATAGGTCTGGCAGTCATCATCCATGGGATGTGTCTGCCAGGCTGTTTAAAAATCTGTGAATGAATAATTGGTTGGACAGAGCTCGCTTGTGCTTTGAGAAGTCACAGACAATGAGAGAGTTACTTTATTTGAAGAAATATAAAGCAACAAAGTATTTGTGTCAATTGATAGTACACATCAACATGACTGTGTTAAGGGTTGCCTGAAGAGCCAGTAAAATGTTATTTCTGTTTGTGTCTATTATGGTGTTTCTAGAAGAGATCAGCATTTGAAGATCTGTCTTTACCAGCTCCTCAGAGGCCCCAATAAAAAAAGAAAAAGAACGAAAAAGTAAATTCTCTATTGTAGCCACACCTTGCATCTTTTACTGCCTGGGGTGTGGAGCTGGTGCTCTTAGTTCTGGGGCATTCAGGCTCAGAGGAGGGTTCATATTATGATGATGTGAAGAAGACTCCCTCTGAATCACAGTGCTGGAATTCTGGGTTCTCTAGCTTGTAGATCTCAGGGTTCCTAGCCTCAATAACCATGATAACCAGTTCCTATAAGTCCTGTGCCCATCTCATCCTCTTGTATTCATATTCCTAGCTGTATCATCTGTGTACACACTATTCTATTTCTCTGGAGAATCCTGACTAATATAGTGCTGTGTGGAATTTTAAAAAGCTATTTTAATATATTGAAGATTCATGAGTATGAGATTTTTTTTCCTGAAGTCTTTCTCACAGAATATCTAATTCATATTCTGGTTCTAAATGTATTTCATCTCAGTACATATCACACTAGATGTGTGTGTGTGTGTGTGTGTGTGTGTGTGTGTGTGTGAGAGAGAGAGAGAGAGAGAGAGAGAGAGAGAGAGAGAGAGAGAATGAATATGGGAGTTGTGGATGCATTTGGTGTAAGGTGTTCTGTGAAACAGTGGGTTTCTCTGCCTTTCCAAGTAAAGTGGCTAAATGCTCACTTAGAGCCAAAATGGCCTTAGGTATTTTAGGATACCACCTCAATTGTCTTCACAGTATTTCTACATGGTGTATATTATCAATGTTCCCATTTTATACAGCAGAAAAACAAGAAACAGCTCCTTTTGGTTTTCAGCAGTTACCTAGCAAATATCAGGAGGAAGCTGCTAACTTGGGAACCCATGCTTTCTATTCCCACAAAACACTGCTTCTGGGCAATCAGTACTTCACAGTCTTTGTCATAAAAACCAGCAACGAATCCATGATGTCAGCAACACATTACTCTCTGTAGAGGAAACTCACCAGGCTTCTTAACCTCTTTCTTTGACCCTGGTTTTGAGCCATGCACTGACTATGGGTGAGAGGCATGGTTGCTTGAAGCTGGAACAAGACTGTAGGGCAGCTATCAGCTCGCACCAGCCCACTTCCCAGCTCACACCTGTGCTGGAAGTTGTTAGCTTCACTTGGGGAATCTTGACAAATACAGTGCTGTGTAGAGTTTTAAAAAGCTATTTTAATGCATCACAAGGTGGCCCCTGAGGTGACTCAGCCTGAGTAAAATCCGGTTTTTCAGGTTGCATTTTTCTGGACTTCTGCCTGTGGAGGTGGAGTAAGGGGGAGCCAAGACAGGTAGGTACATGGCCTTCCTCCCTACGCAAGCTGTGATGCTGCTTGGTGGATGTAAATATATAATACTTAATGTATATGCGGAAAAGTTATTAGTTCTAAGGAACAAACTGACAGCATGTACATGTTCCGTGTCTTCCCGGTTCCCGTCAGCTGTGGCTCTTAGGTATGATAAAGCATTCCCTTGGCTCCTTCCTCCTCACCCCTCCCTCTTCCTTAATGACACCGGTCCCTGTATGTCCCATTAACTTAAAAGCTCCATATTACAGCATATTATTATTTTATAAATTGCATATTTTTCTTGTTTCTTTATTGTACGAGTCATAAAATGTAAAGGTGTTTCTCACTCATACTGAAAATAATTTTACGATGTGTTTGGCTAAGCTGGGGGAAGCTGGTTAATGCATGATAGGAAATGCGGGGTCATTCTGGGAGAGGGGGCAGCTGATAGAACTTTGTGCCATAAAAGTTAATGAGGAAAAGTCAAGAGCTAGGCGTGTGCTTAGGTGTAAATCTTGATGAGCTGTGCATTAATTTCTCTCTTGGGTTTAAGCATCATTTGGTCCAGAGAGCTGCTGTAGAATGAATTGACTTACTGTTATCCAGAAGTCTGACATTTTTCCCCATCTAATATGAGGACTTGGGTCTGCTTCTCACTCTACGCTTCCAAACATAAACTGAGGATCTGTGAGGTTGGATAGCAACCTGATAGTGAAAGTTCATTATAGAAGAACAATTTTGTAAACATCTAACAAATATGGACCTTCACATAATGCTATACGTTTGTTGTGTGTATTACTAACATTATATATAAAACATGTAAATTATGGCATAGGCATTGTAAAGGAAAAGATCACACTTTCTCAGTTCACCTTATGTAAGACCTCTACATGCAGGTTCTCCTCACTGGGATGTTCTGGTCAACTGTGGAACACATGTTCCCCTCGACTCGTTTCCATCTCATCTCCCCAAAGAGGGCGGCATCTTTACTGTGCATGTAAAGTATCCACAGACCATTCTTCATCACACCCACTCCTCATCAGTTCATTGTTAGATGCTTGGTAGTTTCATTTATTTAGGAGTTTAATGTCTGCTTCCACTGTGTATAATGTAAACACTGTATAAAGAAGACCTTGTCTCATATGCTTCTGAAATCTAGCCCCTGAAAAGTGAGTGCCTAGTGTAGAGTTGGATGCCATTAGACATTTGCTAGGAGGAAAGAAATGAAGAGAGGATGAGAAGTAAGGAGGGAAGGAGGGAGGGAGGTGGAAAATCTGAGAACTGGGTTCGGGTATTAGATGCTGATTTAGGCAGTTGGGAAAAGCTGAGCAGTGAGCCTTGAATGAGATTTTCAAGTTGGGTGTGGTTTCATGAGGAGAGAAATTTTCAGATTAGAACTTCTGAGCATCCAGGTATGCCAGAGAGAGTCAGAGTACTCTCAGGGTATTGGCCAAGTTTGGAAGAGATACTGCAGACAGAGGACAGAGCTGGGGAAAGGAGAACAAGGTGTGCTCGCCATTGTAGGCTCAAGTTTGAATCGGGAAAGGACATGTGTTAGAATGCAAAGTGAGGGTGGGGCGCAGTGAGTGACGGCTAAATCTCAGGAAGACAAGAGGAGCCCCAGTCACTTATCCAACACTGTTTACAAAGATAATTGGCAAGTGGTCGGGCATTCATCTGGGCTCACTCACTGCAGATCTGGTGGAAAATGAGCTTCCACTCCCACCAAGCCTGGGAAGAAATTACATTCTACAAATACCCTGGTGACATTTGTATAATGATAAACTTTATACATTGCCCTGATGATTTAGCTACCTCTGCCCTTAATGTTTGGAAGGGGAGGAGATATCAGGGGCAGTGTGGCACAGGGGATGTTAAAAGGTAAAAGGTGTTCAAGAGCTTTAGAACAAAAAATGAGACTGTGTTCTGCTAAGAAAATCTCCATGATAGCATTAGCCCACTCTTTCCAGCTCCCTGGCCTCCACTAGACATAGGAAGATAATATCTTTTAATCATTTGAAAACTGAGACGCATGGGAAAGGCCTTGAGAGTTTAGAAGCAAAGCTCTTGTTGTGAACAAAAAAGATATTGATTTTCAGTAAAGATAAAGCGTTTGAAGTAGTTTTCAAAAATTGTTTCAACTCCTTTGGGAATCAAAGGTGAGAATAAAGATACATCCCAACACTTAAAAGATGCATGCTATAGGTGGGTGAATGTTTTCCATTTATTTATTTATGTGTCTGATGGGTATGTACACATCTGTATGGGTATGTATACTTGTGTGTGCAGGCCACATGCATGTGTATGGGTGTGAGTGTGGAGGCTGGAGATTTGTGTCGGGTGTCTTTCTTATCTTTCTCCTGATTATTTTTCAAGACAGGGTCTTTCACTGAACCCAGAGCTCATTTAGGATGACTGGCCAACAGCTCCAGGATCTGCCCCTGTCAGTGCTGGGGCTACAAATGTGTGCCATTGTGTCATTGTTTTTGCATGGATGCTGGATATCAACACTTAATGTCCTCATAGGAGTGTCTTTGCTCAAGAAGTAAATAATAAATGGCTAAGTATTAAATATATGTGCCCTCCAATATCCCACACTGCTCTGCACCCGTATTTACCAAGTAATCTTTCATGATAGATGTTGCTGATGCTTGGCTTTTAATCTAAACTCAGCTATTAACTTCTCATGAAATAACGATGTCCACATCTTCAGTGCACCTGATTCTGAGCGCTCAGTAATTGCTGGGCTTCTCTACTACATTCGGAATTGCCCTCCACCCCAACCGTTTCTTAGTGTAGCTCAACCCTGACTTCACCTTGTCCCATCAGATGCTTCTAACAGCTCAGGACTCTTCCCATGTGAACTGTAACTTCACTCATCATCTAAACTTGGCAGTGGAGATAGTCACCGAGGCCAAGGAGTCAACCGGCTGTCAATTCCTCTACGCATTTCCTTCCCAATCCAGCTTAGGCTACCACCATTCATACCACAGGTCTCTTGTTCCCTTTGTCACACTCCCCTGGACACACACAAGCCTCTTTTGTCAAGAGTAGCAAATATCAGCATTGTTTCCTGGAGCAGCAACGTCTCTCTCTCTCTTTTTTTTTTCTGCCTTGCAGCGAGAAAGAAAAAAAAAGTAACCTTTAAAAAAAAAAAAGAACAGGGGAGCACTTTCTTTCCCTTTTTGCTTTGCATTGTGAGTTTTCTACCCTCTCAATTTATTAAGAATTATTTGCCTTAGAGAAACATCCCTCAAATTAGATAATGCTAAACAAATGTCATTTTTTTTGTCACCCACAGAAAAAATTAGTTATGTGTTCTTCTGAAGTTATCTGGCATGGGAACCACTGTGCAGGGTGACATTGGCATTGATTGCTGATGGAAGGAGGAAAACCTCGCCACATCCCCCATTTGGGCCTTGGCAGGTTGTATGGCGGTGTGTACAAGGAAACCGAACCTCATCTGCACGGCTCGCTGCTTATCAGGAGCACACACTAGCTGCCACGCTGTAGGGCAGCCGAGGAAAACAAAACAGCAGTAAATGGAGGCCTTTGTCACGGATTAAAAGGGTTTTAGAAACATCTGAACCATGCAGTTTTCCAACACTGACACTGCCAATGACTTCGTGACAGAATGCTGGGAAATGTGCTAACCGGGGTAGATAGCCCTGGTGGGGCAGCCAACAGTCAGGTTTCTGTTAATGGCCTCTTATCTGTGTGAGTGTGTGGATGCGTGGCTCACAGATAAAGTGACCTTTTGCAGAGGGAGAGCAATAAGGTTAATGATATTACTGCATCGCTACTGGTGATTGGAGCTCAGGGGACCCCGGAAGATTGTGATGCCTGGGCCAATTCTTCTCTTTCAAGTGGGTTCATCTCATCTACATTTTCAACCTCTTTCATTACAAAATTCATCAGGGGCACTGAAGAAAGGGCCCTAGCTTTGTGTATAAATGTAATGGTTGATTCCATAAGTGCCTGTACTTCAGGGCTCAGCAACCACCTAGCAAGCACTCAATACTACACCTAGTGATTCATTCCTCTTAATTCACTGATGCCTTTTCTGTCTTAAGAGATGTTAGTATGTGGCTGTCTACATGCCTTTGGTTGGATTTATTTCAAAACAGTTGGAGGTCTCTGTACCTTTTTCTTTAAAACTGATAAAACAATTACACAGAGTATTAGTAAGGCCATAGAAAATAGAGAACTCTACTAGCTAACTATAAGAAAACTCTCCTCAGTGATAGTAAGACAAAATCACAAACTCTTTTCAAGACAAGTGGAACCTTTACCAAAATAGTGACATTTGGGATCATCAGATTTAAAAGGCTGGTGAAGAAGTCAAGTCTTGTAAGATACATTTTATCACAATGGAATTTACCGAGAAGTTATTCATGGGAAGAGTTCTTCAGAATCACACCAAAGTAGCAGGTTTTATGTCTAATAGGGTGAACTTTGTAGGGAAAAACAACACAAAGAACATTTATAGGGTCTGGAAACAGTTCCCTTTTTTTTTTTTTTTTTTTTGGGTTGAATTTCTATGCCTGTGTATGTGCCTGTGAGTGCAAGTGCCCCCAGAAGGCAGTAGATTCCCTGGAGTAGAGTTACAGAGAGCTGTGAGCCACACAGGGTGGGTACTGGGAACGAACTCAGGACCTCTGGAAGAGCAGCAAGCATTCTTAGCTACTGGGCTGACTCTCCAGCCCTAGGAAAAAGTATTTTTATTGTGAATTAGTTTTGAAAGTCTGTCAGAAGAACACTTTTATTTAAGACTTTGCTCTCTTAGAATCCAGATGTTTCCTAAAAGAGTGTTTCTTTAAACATTTTACTTCTGAAAAGTGAATCTGGTCATGTGTTCTGAAACCTCTCACTTCCTCCACAACATCTATACTCATACAAGGTGTGTGTGGCTCTTTTAACTGGGGGTGGTGTCAGGGTGATTGAGCCTTCATGCTTACTCAGGAGACCCTCCCATCTGTCTTAGTCATTTTTTAAATTGCTGTCATAAAGCACCATGATCAAGGCATCTTATAAAGGAAAGCATTTAACTTGGGACTCACAGTTGCAGAGAGATAGAGCCTATAATCATCATGACAGGGAGCATGACAGAAAGTAGGCAGACAGGGTGCTGGAGCAGTAGTAGTGAGCTCACATCTGGATCCACAAGCTCCAGGCAGAGAGAGCTAACTGAGGAAGACATGAACTTTGGAAATCTCAAATCCCAACCCCAGTGACACACCTCCTCCAATGAGGTCACACTTCTTAATCCTTCCCAAACAGTTCCACCAACCAGAGAGCATGTTTTCAAATCTGTGTGCCTTTGGGGTAGGGATTCTCATTCAAAGTACTGAAATTTCTGTCTTGAATCTCATTATTTGGCAATTTTACATATCAGGATTTTTTTATTTATATATGTTATTTCTTGATTCCTGGTTTCTCTGCCCACAGTCCCACCATCCTCCATGACTTTGTGGAAGATTCTTGCTTTAGTTGTTCCCTCCCCTTCGCCCCTCCCTCCCATGGCTTAGAGGTTATGTAGAGAAGCATGGGCCAATTGAAGGTAGTGCAGCATCCAAACCCTGCCCTTGTGTGAGGGACAACTTGAAACCTGCTCACTTCGCAGGCAGTTCCACCAGATGGTCTCCTCTGCCCCAGCAATTGTCTACTGCTTAGAGAGTCTTAGAGGAAGGCCTAGGACTCCTGTGGCTTTCTGACCTTCCCGAGCCTCTCAGTTTCCTTTCTGATTTTTCTTTCCTTCCTTCCTTTGTATCCTACTTAGCTTGAGTATTCCATACCTAAAATGCTTGAGACAAGAAGTCACTTGGATTTTAGATTTTTGTATATTTACATATATACAATGAGATAATATGGGGATGAAGTCCAAGTCTAAACATGAAGTACGTTTAAATTTTATACAGCTTATCCATGTAACCTGAAGATAATTTAATGCAAAATTTTGTGTTCATGTTTTAAGTTTTAACCTGTCACATGAGGTCGGGATGCCATTTTCTATGTGACATCAAGTTGCCATTTATTATGTTAATTCAATAAAAGCAAAATGTCTTTGAATGTAAGAATTAAGATTAGTTGGTTATTGTAGCTCATGTCTTTAATCATAGCACTCCAGAGGCAGAGGGAGGGGGATCTCTGTGTCCTGATTGGCTGCAGCCAAGCCCTTGATGCCCTCCCTAAACTACAAGGTACTCTGATGTGGTGATATATTGTATATTTAATAAAAATAGCCTGAAGTATCAGAGGACAGAACACTCATAGAGCCAAGCCATGAAGGTCAGGGAGTGATGACCCACACTTTTAATACCAGCACTGGGGAGGCAGAGATCCTCTGGATCTCCTGAGTTCAAGCCTAACAGAGCCAGACTGCGATGGCTCACACCTTTAACCCCAGCACTAGGAAAGTTGAATCAGGAAGTAAGATAGCTGGGCGGAGGAAGAGGAGGGAGAAGTTCACTTTCACATATGTTCACTTTCAGCTGAGGACTCAGAGGTATTGAGTGGAAGGGTTTGTGGAGACAGGACCTACTGTTTTTGGCCTGAAGAACTGACTTGATGAGAAGTAGCTGTGGCTTGTCTCTATGATATTTTCAGGCTTTTAAAATTAAATATATAATATATTGCCACACTCTGTCAAAATGAATTCTGTCTACCCTCTACCTGTGTGGGAGATCAAAATGCAAGAAGACTACTCAGGGATGCTAACACTTAAAAATGTTGAGTGTGTACTGCACATGCCAAATATTGTCAAGTGGCTGTGTGTGTGTGTGCATGCGTTGCATGTTTTGTCCTGATGTATGTGTGCATGCACAGGGAAGAACATGTATGTGTGCATGCACAGGGAAGCCGGAGATAGACAGATGTTGGGCATCTTCCTCTGTCACTTTCCACCTTTAGTTTTCGAGGCAGGGTCTCTCACCAAGCCTGGAGCTCACTGCTTTGATATGACTAGCTGGCTGGCAAGCCCCTGTGATCTCCCTGCCTCTGCCCCCAGCACTACATTTACAGGTGTGTGCCACTATATCTAAATTTTTTTGTGGGTGTTGGGGATCTGAACTCAAATCTTCATACTTGCATAGCAAACATTTTAGTGACTGAGCCATCTCCTCGGCCCTCCCTCTCCTGTCCCAAGTGTCTTTTGACTCAAGGCATTATTGCATGTGATCTTCAGCTTCTATTTTCCTACAAAGGTTTATCTGGTAATGTCATTAGAACCAGTCAACTGTTGCCTAGTTGCTTTATTTTATTTAAGTTAATTTGTGTGTGTGTGTATGTGTTAGACTGGAAAATACTTACAAAGATCTTTCATAAAGAGTTTCTTAATGAGGTTGAACATTTTTCAGCAACCATGACAAACAAATATCTAACCAGGTGGCTGAGATCATGGAAAGAGTCCAAGTCACCTCTGTTTGGGGGTTTGGGGGATGGGGTGTGTGTAACATTCGACAGCTTCAAGTTAATATTACTTTGTTAGCTTTGATTTACATGTGAAATACTGAAGCCAGCTTGCCTCAAAAAAAAAAAAAAAAAAAAAAGAAAGAAACAAAAACAAAAACAGGTAAATGATACTTGCAGAGCCATTTTCCATCCTGTATGCACTCCCTAGTCTGAAATTCCATCTAGAAACAATGGAAATGTTCACTAGGACTCAGTAAAAAGAAAGTTTCTCCTGTCAACAGGCATTAATAGGAGACTAAATGTTTGTACATTCTGCTCTTCTCATCCAGCTGGGAAAAAAACCCAAGAGGCCAGTTGGTAAGTTACTTCTAACCAATTGATGACTTGAACATATTTGTTACATGTTCCTCTTAAATCTACATGCATGCTGCAGATGTTAAGGAAGAGTTTGTCTACAGGATGTGAAGGCCTTCCTAGAGTAGCAACACCTTTCTTCTCATTGACTGCCAGGGTTGATTTAGCTGATCTGTCTGGATAGATAGGTGTCCCCTACTTTTATGTAGTAGAGAAAACCATCTAGGTAGCCCCATATATCACACACACACAAAATAAAAATAATATAATGACCCCCCAACACACATTGTTCCCCAGAGACTGATAGTCATTTGAAGAGAGAATGCTTTTTTGCACAGTCCCATGATATTCTCAATGGTAAAGTAGCTCACTAGGGAGGATCAGCTGACATTTTCTACATAAAATAGTAAAGTGTCTGGATTTGACCTATGGATAAGGTCAACTCTTGTCTCTTGGTTGTGGCTAGCTTGGAAAAGCAGAGGGCATCAGAGTCTCAGGGTCCCACCCACCTCATCTGCTCAGGAGGAAGTAAGAACTTCCCTGAATTGACTTTGCTTAAGAAGCAGGAAGGAGTAGGGATTGTGTGCATGACCAAAGTCTTGGAACCCTCTATTACGTTAATATAAAGAAGCACCCTAAAATGAGAAAAAGATAGCCTTAATCACAAACAACAGCCAGCATTTGTTGCTATGTGACAAATGCTGCACTGCACACTCATGAACATCATCGAGCTTAATCCTCACAGCACACTAATATCACTATCTTCCTATACATACAGCATCAGAGGGTTTCCAGTGGCTAGCACACTTTGGGAGATTCAGAGATTTGTATAATGAATACACATTTTAAAGCCCTAAGTAGATATTATTACTAAGCAAAATAAAGCAATCTGAAAAGGCTTCACAAAATAGGATTCCAACGGTATGATCTAAAAGAAACCCATAAGGACCTTGAAAAGCATCAGTGATTGCTAGGGCTTAGTTGTAAGGGAGTAATAGAGGCATATCAATATAAGTTAATGTTTGCCAATACATGGGCTAAGCTGGCTGGGATATTGATAACAGGGATGTCTCTGTGTATGCAGGGAAGGAAGTATTGAAGGTACATGGGATATCTCTGGACAGCTGGCTCAAGTGTTCTAAGAACCCAAGATTGCTCTAAAGTATAAAGTCAATTGCAAGGAAAATCATATACATATTTTGTTAGTCAGTTCTCTGTCACTCTATCAGTTATTATTTTTTCATTGCTATGGCATCAGAGTTGAAAAAAATGAAGGAAGAGAGGTTTATTTTGAACAAACAGTACATTATGGCAGGGCCAGTGTGGCTTTGGCTGTGGTAGCAGAGTTATGGAGTGGTGGGTCATATTGTACCCATACTTTGGAAATAAGAAAGATGGATGATGGCACTCACTTGCTTCCTCCTATTTATTCAGTTGGCTGCCCCATCCAACAACATGGTGCTACCTACATTCAGGGTGCATCTCCCCATCTCAGTTAAATGTCTCTGGAGACAAATCACCATGACTTTGTGATGATTCCAAATTGGGTCAAAGTGGCAACAAGTTTTACTATCACAGCTACTTTAACCAAACACTGATATAATCACCTTATAAAGACAGGTTCATTTTGGCTCATGGTTTTGGAGGGTTTGGTGCATCCTCTGTTGGCCCCAAACCTTGGGACAGGCATCATGTCATGATAGAAAAGTAAGGTGAGGTGGAACTGCTCACTGTATGGCTAAGAAGCAAAGGAAAGGAGAGAGAAAGCCAGAATTTCATAGGGCACTTTAAGGGGAGGCTGCCACTACCTAAAGACCCCCCTCTAGACTCCAGCCCATAAAGGGTCTGCTATTCCATAATATCAGACTCTAGGGTTCAAGCCTTCAACTCATGGACTTTGAGAAGACATTTAAGATCCAGACCATAGTGCACGCAAACATTACTTTTAAACAAATGCCTTTACTTTTTTTTAATTATTATAAAAAGAACTACCCCTCCCTGTCTCCCAAGTGTTTAGCTAAGCTATGTTGTATGGGAAAGGTGTAGGGAGGCAAGAAAAAGTAGCTCTCAGAGACAAGCCTTTCCTCTCTGAGGTGGCCATCTAGAACAGAACAGACATCTTTAAGAACCTTGTTGTTATAAAACTGCTTTCTAACACGCATGACAGCAGCAAACAGTGACTGTTTCTGGGTGTCAATACTGGTAGCAGAGTCCCCCAGATGTCACTTGTTCAAACTTATTCAGCATGGTTTCAAATTACTTAGAAGAGAAAGTAAGCAGAAAAGGACACATAGTGCTAAGCTCTTTTGAGCAATATCTAGAAACTCCAAAGTAGGTTTTAAAAGCTGAGTGTATGTGGAAAACAAAGCAGATGAATTTCACTGTAGGCAAATATTGATGGAGTGTACATCTCTAAGTGGCCATTCATTCCTTAGAGGTAAAACTGTCTATTAAGCACCAGTCCATGCCTGAGGTATTGAACTCCTGTCTAAGAACTCATTGCCATGCCAGGGAATATGACAGAGTCTATGATTAGTGACAAAGGATTACACACACTGTGACAGTACAGGGTGTTAGGGCATTTGCAGGGGCTCCACCTAAGTTGGGAGAGAGATTGCGTGTGTGTATGTGTGTCCGTCTGTCTGTCTGTCTGGAGAGTTGGCAGGTGGTACAAACCATAACATAAGAAGCTATGAGGAACTGTGTCTTACTCTTTTCAAAACTCCATAGGAGAAACTGAAATGGTTTCCTCTGCATATGTTTGGGGACACTAAAGAAAGAGTTGGGGTTGGTTAGGTGGTAACATAACAAGCACGAGAACCTGAGTTTAACTCTGTAGTACTCATTCAATGAAAGCCATGTTGGTAACATGTACCTGTAATCTTAATTCTAGAGGGCTGCACACTGGAGAATTCTGGGACTTATTGTTCACCCAGTCTGGGCTAATCACAAAAGCTCCAGATTCAGTGAGAGCCCGTCTCACAAAATAAGGTGAAGCACTATTGCTTGCAGAAGACAGATAGTGGTGACTTTGGACCTCCACACACACACATGTGCAAATACACAGAGAACTGATCAGAAAGCAAGAAACTCATTGTTCCCAGTGTGCATTTCAAGAAAATTCAAGAAAAATATAGAAAAGGCAGAAAAAAAATTGGAGAACAACAATTCCATTAGTAAAATGCATTTGCTTTCACTTGGAGATTCCACATGTTACCATGCATGAATCCCTCTCCTGGACTCTGTCTGTTGCTATCTGCCCCCTATAACCACTGTCTACAACCTTCACTGAGATGACCTGCTACTGCTTCAATAACCTATAGAGGAAGAGCTACTAGAACTTTCCTCAAAGCAAACTGCCAGAGGTAGGACCTCAGTCTGAAGAGTAAGTGATATCTGTGTGAGTAGAAGCTTACAGTAAAATGTGGGGATGTGGGGTGTGGTGATATGTTACATATTTAATAAAACTTGGAATATCAAGAGATCAACCCACAATCAAACTAGGCAGAGGTAGCTCCAGGAATTCCAGGGATATCAGAGCAGTGGTACCTCACATAGCTCCAGGAGTTCTGGATCTCTGTGTGTACAAGGCCAAACAGCTGGGCTTCAATGGAACACACCTTTAATCCTAGCACAGGGAAAGCCAGGAGTGGTGACCTACACCTTTAATCCCATAACTCCAGAGACAGAGATATTTCTGTGTTTCTGTGAGTTCAAGACTGACTGCCAAATAGAGTAGCTCATGCTTTTAATCCTAACATGGATGGGATACAGCTGGGTGAGAAGGGTATTTAAGGCAGGCTTGGGAAAACAGCAGCAATTAGAAGCAACCAGAAGGAAGCTGGAAGATAGCTGGGAGAGATTTGACTGTGGTGTTTCCTCTCTCTGATATTTCAGCCTGTCCTCGATATCTGGCTCTGAGTTTCTTTCATTATCACCAGAATTTGCGAAATGGTGGGGATTCACACAATCAAATGCCTATATACATGAAGCTTGTGGTACTGTAAAGGAGAAAAAAACATGGGCTCTTCTTCATTTGAAGTGATGAAAAGTTGAAAGGAAAAGATTTGGTTAGATCTTACTGCAGTTATATGAAGCAGATGAGGCCCATGGATCTTGTAGATGTCGGAAGGTGTCTTGCATCCGTCATGTTGAAATGGCCCCTGTTCATGTTTTGCAGGCACCATTAAAAAAAAAAAAAAAAAAAAAAAAAAACAGGACTCCTAAGCCACAAGGAAACCTTGGAAGCTGGAAGAAGAGAAATTTAAGATAAATGAAGTAATTTACTCTAAGTGATGAGAAAAATCTAGATACCAATTTTTTTAAAAAAAACTATGCAGGCTGAAAATATAAAACGGCAATAATATGAATAGTGGTACTACTAGGTCACTATTAGGTCATAGCCTCAAGAGTAATATATTAATGAGTCCAGAGTGATAGCAACAAATGATTAAATAGATAAATAAATGGAAAGAAGACAGAATTCTTCCATATAGAATTCTAAATACTATATATTAATACTGTCCCCTCTAGGGGACATTACATTTTCCTCCTCCTACAAACTGCGGAGTGTTCTGAAGAATGGAAAGTTTTGGTGGGGAAACCTAGCAGGCCCAGTCCTAAGCCACTGAGATTGATGGTGACAACAGTAGTTCTGAGCCCTGCCTGCCTCCATCGATGTGCCACAGGGTGGTGAGAAGGCTTTCCCACCTCTGCTGCATCCTTCCTAAAAGCTTAAGATCACAGGCCACTCAAGAAAGCATGCCAGACAAACTCCAATGTTAGGCCATCCCATAAGTCATCTGTGCTGAAGGCTGTGAAAAGCAGAGCAAGTGTGAAAGGGGGCTGGGCTAAGAAGAACTCTATTCATGCTAAACAAATCCAGAGATTAATTAGTAACTCTGCAAAGTGTGCTAGAAATCTAAAATTATGTCCATATCTACTGCTTTTTTCATAATAGTGACAGAAACACTTGGTGGGAAAAAAACTGAGGAGAAGAAGTGTTATTTTGGCTCATGGTTTGGTAGATTTCAATCCATCATGATGGGAAAGATGTGTGTCCTCCTGTCCCTGTATCACCTCATTTCCCAGTGGCTACATCAGTACCAGTGATAAAGGATGTGGTCTCACTCAGGTCTCCCCAGATGCTGAGGATCTAAACTCAGGTCCTCATCCCTGCCTAACAAGTACTTTACCTCTTAAACCATCTCTCCAGCCTCCAAGTAGATTTTTATACATGAGAGAAATTCCTGGGTCTTCAATGAGGATTTCAAAGGAGAACATTTGTGCTATCAATGAATAAGCACATCTAAGGTGGGACGGTGGTACATAGGAGGTGTTTACCCACTTTAGTGTATGGTCACAGTGCTTGCACACATGCAGTGTATGTGATGTTACGTTGGGGGCGGGGACAGCCATGGTGTCCATTCTGGGTTGTTTTCTTTCCTCCCCTAAATATTCATATCTGTCTCTGAAGTAAGCAGGAAAGAGTAGTGTGAATTTCATGTTTCACTTGGTTCTAATTCTTAGCAAGTGGCAAGGGTGGTACCATGTCTTCTCCACTCAGCTTCCAATCTCTTTCCGTCATTTATGCTTTGTCTCTTATTTCTGGTTCCCTTCTAGTTAGTGTGCTACTATTTTATTTCTTATTTATTCAGAAAGCAGTTACAGAGTGTTTATTGTGTCCAGAGCCTGGCAGAGCAAGGCTGGCAGTACCCTTTGTTGTCCATGGGGCAGGTCACCTGGGCAGGTGGCAGCAGCCAGAGCAGGATGTATGGAGAGGAAACAGGAGGGTTGTGTGGACACTGCAGAAGCCCCAGCTTCAGCTATCCAGTCTCATCCAGTTGTACCTGTTACTTTTCTTACTGCTCTGATTTCATATGTGACAAGAAGCTGTTGGGGGGAGAAGGACTTGTGTTGGTTCATAGTTTGAGAGCACAGATCAAGAAAGCTGGTGTCTGACCCACCTTCTGCCTTTGCTCAGCCTGTTAGATGGTGTCATCACATTAGGGTGTCTTTCCTCCTCTGTTTTCCTCTTTAAAAATGCTCTCACAGGTAGCCCTCATCATGGCTCACTAACACCTAGACATGGCCTCATCTAAGCAAGCTGCTAGTGGAATTGTCACACCACATCATCAGGAAACCAATTCCTTCAGGGAAAAGACCTGGGCACAGGTCCTTCCAGGAAGGACTTCACACCTAGGCCATGTAGCCATAGATAGAACTAGAACCTGTGAGCGGGAGGGTATGGGGCCAAGCCTCTGGTCCTTGCTGAGAGCAGGATGCTTCTGCAGCATGCAGATGGTAGATGCAGACTTCTCTCAGCTCCTGTCCTCTTCCCCCAACATTCCAGTGGCTCAGAACCAGAGCTGACCACAGCCCTCGAAGGGTCCAGCATACAAGTATATCATTGGTCTGAAGGAAGAAAAGGGCAGGGATTTGAACACAGTCAAAAATGGTGGTCTGTGATTTACAAAATTTTACCTTTTAGCTCATTGTTGACTCTCTCTTTCTTTCTCTGTGTATGTATCACACACACACACACACACACACACACACAGAGAGAGAGAGAGAGAGAGAGAGAGAGGTCTGATAGCACATTATATCCACTCTGCAGCAGGTGCTCTTGAACTCAAGTCTGTGGCTGGCCTTTGAATCTCTGAAATTTCAAATCCTAATGAACTTCTAAAAATGATGTCTTAATCATCTTGTCAGCATCTGTGGATATCTGTGGGTGTGCATGCACATATGTGGACATCCTAGAGGTCAAAGGATGACCTGCAGAAGTCAGTACTCTCTTCTCACATGTGGGTCCTGGGATTGAACTCAGGCCCACAGCATTGGCGGTGGGCATTTTACTCACTGAGACACCTTGCTGGCCCATGGTGAACTTTTTGTTTTTGTTTTTCTTTTTAGAAAGACATTTCTCTGATTTGCAAGCAGCTGTGGTCTGTGGGCATGAGGATAGCTGGCCAGGTGAAATGGGACCCCATGTGAGGAGTCCTTTGTTTTCACGTTACCAACAGAGGGCTCCCAGTCTCTCTTTTTCTTTATAATGCCCTTCCCCCAACTTGTCCCTTTATGATGAGTGAGATGCTTAATGTTTGTCAGCTTGACACAAGCCAGGGTCATCTGGGGAGAGGGAGCTTCAGCTGAGGAATTGTCTCCATCAGAAAAGCGTGTAGGAAGGCCTATGGGACATTTTCCTGGTCAGTAATTGATGTAGGAAGGCCCAGATTTCTGCCCCAGACACTGGGGGCAGTGTCAACACTAGGAAGGTGGTCCTGGGTTGTGTAAAAAAGCAGGAGATCAAGCCATGGGGAGCAAACCAGTGAGCTTCCTCCATGGCCTCGTCTGCTTCAGTTCCTGCCTCCAGGTTCCTGCCTTGAGTTCCTCAGTGACGGACAATAAGCTTTATGTAAAACAGACCCATTCTTCTCACTTGCTTCTGACCTGGTATATCACCAGTGAAAGCAAACAACCCAGACAAGGAGCATCCTTTCAAAAATCCATGTGGGACCCCAGAGGAGAATCAGTTAATAATGGGTCTAATCAGATTGGAACAATTGCCCATCATCATACTGTGTGGAAGGTTCCCAGGGATCACATTTAAATTCTCATGGACATATTGGCTAGAGGGCTTTCCTCTTATCTCTTTGACAGAAATACCCAGGCTCCAAAAGGCAAAAGGACTCACTCTAAGACACCGGAGAGTTCATACAGGCTAGACACAAACCCTTTTCTCCCCAAAATAGGAATGAGCAATGCCTGACGGTACCACCCTGAAATCCTGCTGGGCTGTAATATGAAGAGGCAGCTTGGAGCTCTACCCAGGGTGCTTCAAAACCATCCATTATTCTTCAGAGCCACAAATGTCATCACATTTTCTTTGGTGCTTTGAACCAGTACAAAACCTGAGGCCGCATAAAGCCATTATCAGCAATGTTCCAAAGTGCAGGAGACTGGATTTTTTGATCTTTGTTTCCCTGAGGCCTTTAAACAAACGACAAGGATGAAGAACAGTTATTAAAATAAAAATGCAGTGTTCAGGAATCTGTGCTGATAATCTTGGAATCTAACGGTTTTATGTCTCTCTGGTTTAGCAGAGACCCAAATCCCATATGCCAGGCAGGCCTCCTCAGCTGAGAATTGAGACCATTATCTGATAATTCAAGGTGAAAACCCACTACAGCTTCGGGCACCTGGAGACTCTTTATGCTTTGTTTTTCCTAAGAATGAATTTCTTTGGATGGATTTATCTGAATAACCCACCTTCCAGCCTTGTTTGGAAGGCTACTGTTCTGATCAGAAAGAAGCTGATATTTCTGCAATAAAATCAGTTACAAATTTCACAGAAGTAAAAGCCAATTTTCTGCAGTGTTCATGAAGACTTACATTACACACCCCCCCACACATACACACACCCTCTCTTTCTCTCACACACACAGACACACATAGAGGAATTCCTTTGATGTGTGTTTTGGGTCCCTTTATTTTATGCTCTCCCTTCCAACCTTCCTCTACCTCACCCAGGAATGCTGCCTGCAATAGACATACATAGATCATGTTTCTAATCACCTAATTTTCCCCTTATTCCATGATCTCTTTTTCTGCCTCCTGCCTTTCATTAAAAAAAAAAAAAAAAAAAAAAGCTGTTCACTGCTTCTAGAAGCCCCAGCAATATCTCAAGAGCAGCAATACCCCAGGCAAGTCCTTGCTCAGTAGGTCGGTTACGAGCTTTCGAAGCTTACAATGCCAGCACCACTCAGTAATCTTGTCAAGCCTGCCTCTTTACCTTCCCATGCTCATTCCAGGAGCCTATTAAATTAATGAGATAGAAGTCAGCGCTACAGCGGTCGACGTGTTATTGGTGCAGAGCACTGGTGCTGTTACAGTGTGCCTGTTTTCTCTCCTGGGACATTTAATTTCCGCTTCTCAAATGAGCTGCGAAGCTGTGAGGCCTGGCAGTGTTCGTTCCCAGCACTCTGTGATGCAGATAATGAGGGTACTGATAGGTGCCTAGGAGACTTCGGTGGCTCCAAGCACAGCCATGGTCTGATAATGCTTTATGCCAGCATTGTCACAGCGGAGCCACTATCATCCCTCAAGGAATGGTTCATCTTTATGTGTAATACAGCAGCTGTCACCTAAATGGCTAATGGGGAAGCAAAGTAGAACCTTAGTGCTAGTAATCTTTGTCACTTAATAATTTTAAAGACATCAGACTTCCGTGGCTCCTGCAAGTTTGAGTGATCGAACTTACCGATTTTGTGTTGTTTCTGGTGGGTTAAATGTAAATTGAGAAATCTGAGGTGCTGTTCTGTGCAAACCTAATTTAGAATAATTTGAATAGCCAAGTAATTAAAATGTATTATAGGTATAGATGCCGGGATGGTGGATGCCTGTGCTTAAGAGGAAGATTTATTGGGCTCACGGCATCCTCAGCAAACCTTCTACAACCACATTAGCTAACATCTGTTGGAAAATGTCAAGATGCAGGGCATGAGATGTGCATGCAGAATATATGCTTTCAGGAGTTGGGGTGACAAACCGGAAACACAGGGCACTTGCAAGTTAAATTAATTAGCAATGAGACCTGCATCTGAATAGGCACATGCATGCAGGAGGCGTTTGTGACTGCATGAAAGGGCATGGATGTGTACACACAGGTACATACAAACATGCATTCCTTCTAATTATCATCCAACCCCATGCAGAGTGGGAACTGGAGTTTGATTGGATTTAAGGAACAGGGTAATAATAACAGGACAGTTAATACAAACGGTGTTGGTGTTGACACTGCACCATTAGTGTTTCCTGGCAGATTATTTTGTTTGCTTTGCCTAAGTGCACAAGATTATAGAACATGATTTAGTAGGCTAGGGCACTAGATTCTGAAGGGAAGCCAAGCCCATTTCAATCACACCTACAAACTAGGCTGTTAATCTCTGGGGAGTTACTGCACCTGTGCTGGCAAAGGTTAAGAGGGAAGAGATTCTAGAAGACACAGCAGTTGTCCAGGGGAAGAGGGAGAGACAAGAAGGATCCATTATTCTCTTAGGGGATAAATCCAAGGATGTTCTGAAATTTGAATATATATACTTACAGATATTTGCAAGATATAGTGCTTAAACATGAAGCACATTCCTAGGAAATACTGGCCAGGAGAAGGTCAAGAGTTAGTCAAAAGTATTTAAGATGCATCTAAATGGCAACAAACATGCACTGTTTCAACATTATGAAGTGGTTGGCTAGGGGGCAACTCTCAGACACAAACCTTGGTAGGAAGAACAAAACCAAACAGCGTGGAGGAACTGAAGACATAAGTAGAAATTGACATTTTACCTTACCTCTGCCCTCCTGATTGTTCTACTATTGCATTCCAAAACATCTGGTCAAATATATGCAAAGATACTAGGAAATCTCAAGGTTGTCACTGACTCCCCTCGAGAGCCTCATTCCTGCCTGGCTGAGTTCACTTCCTGGGAGCTGAGAATGACTATTCACTGCAGTCTGTGGGTACCAACACTGAACTCAGGCCCCTGGAGGCAGCGAGCATCTCGTTCATGTCTCCAAAGATGCAGCAACAGCTGACTGTTTTGAATAAATATGTAGATTTTAAATAATGTTTTTAAAAGCACCCTCTGGTTTGTGATGTCTGAGCCCAAAACAGGTATTGACACAAGCGTTGGAAACATTTAGCAACACCTGCAGCCTGCCTCCTCAGTCATGTGTCTCTCAACAAGTAAAAGAAGCCACATAAATCCAGCAGTCATCACACGGGGAAAAGATCCGTAATGCAAGATTTTAAAATAGATGTTTTGCTTAATATAATAGCAACACAGTGGTCGACACATTCTAAAATTAGTTTCGTTTGACATTCATTACATTATTAATTAGCAAGATTTTGTGGGGATTCTTATGAATGTAATTCATAAGAACCATGCAAAATCTGCTCATTTCCCAATGTCTACTACTTTATGCAATGCATCATATTTTGGGTCAGATCTTCATCTCCTTTCCGTTTCAATAGAAGACATCATGTTTGTGCTCTCAAAATCGCTGAAAAGATTGTACTCAGAGGTGGAAGTCTGACAGTATGTCCAGCACTGGGGTGGAGGGGAGGGAAACATCAAATGCCCGACACCATCTTTCATTTATTCAAACTGGAGCCTTTTGTAACACACAGAGGCAATGGCTGCAGATCTGCTTCTATAGTGCAGCGAACAGGGAAGAACTCTGTGCAATTCAATAAAGTATATTTAGCATATTTTCATTGCACCAAATATCATCTGATCCACCTCTTATTAGTATAAATGGCATAGATTAGTGTCAGGCATTCTCAACAGTGAAGAAATTACAGGAGTCTGCAAGCCTCATTAAGTTCTGGCTGCATGTTAACGAGGGGCTAGGTCTTATTAATTCGAAAAGGAAAAGACAAAACTAAGCTGCAAGAGGCATAAGGAAAAGCACATTCCTTTAAACATTCCCTGGCATTTTGATGTGAGAAAACTGCAGCGGGCAATTCTTCTCTTTCCCACTCTTTGAGGCAGTTCAAGTGATGCATACATTATTGGTATTACTACTTTTTTGCAATATATGAAAATTATTCTGCTTCAGCACATGTCAAACACATAACAGAACTGTGCAGTTTCAAATCTTGGCATGGCTGTCAACCTTTGCTTCTGAGTTGCTGTTGTGATGTTGAGTTCAGGTTTTGTGGTTTAGGGTAGTGAGGAAAAGGTGTCCACCCTTGGCCTGGAGAAATAAAACATCCACATCTCTCCTCTACTTGCACACCTCACTGAGTTGGAGAATCTTGCAGGTGACTGACAGACAGACAGACCTTGGGAAGGAAGAGAAAGACGAGACGCTGTGTGACATGATAGTTAGCCAGTCAAAGAGGGCATTTCCCATTGATTCAAAAGAATGAGATACATTCTGATTGCAAAACAACAAAAAAAAAACCTTAATTATTAGTATTTTGTCCAAATACTGAGAGTTAGTAAAGCCTTGACCCAAACCACAGGGGGACATACAGAGCCGCAGTTCACAGTAAAGTTCCCAAAGATGGCAGGTGGACACTGCACCGAGTGGAACTATGTCATAGAGTAAAAAACCTCAGGCAAAAAGAAACCCCAAAGGCCCAGGACATTCCACCCGGGGCTTTTGAAACCAGTGGAAAGAAAAATGAAAGTAATGGCCATGATGCTTTAAAATTATGTGGGAGCATGCATTTGCACATACACAGAAGCAACACAAGAATAAGTGATGATGATTGGCTCTTTCTAAAAATGTTTATTTAGTGTTCGGGAGGGTGGGCATGTGCATGCAATAGCTCGCGGAGGTCAGAGGATAGTGTGAAGAAATCAGTTCTCTCCTTCTACCATGTGGGGCCAGGGGACAGATCCTCAGACACGGTAGCAAGTACCCTTGCCCAGTGTGCCACCACACTGGACCTTCCCCTTTTGTCAGTGCATGCATGTGCACATGCCTGTATGTGCTGGTTTGGAGGCCAGAGGTTGATTTCCAGTGTCTTTATCTTTCTCCACACTATTATTTGAGATAGATATTATTTGGGCTAGTTCTAGGTTCAATGAACTCAAAACTCTCTATTAGCTAGGCTGGTTGGTCAACCAGAGCCCAGGATCTGCCTGTCTCTGTCTCCTAGCGCTGGGTTTACAAGTGCATGCCACCATACCCAGAGTTTACATGGGTCTGGGAATCTGCACTCGAGTCTTTGTGATTTCACAGCGACCACTTGTACTCTACTCACTGAATCATGTCCTTGGCCTACTGATTATTTTTTTTAAGTAGAAAATAAAACCTTCAATATTTTTTTACTTTACAGGCATCCAGATAATAATATTTTAAAATTTTAGGTTACATTTAGTGTTAGAAAAGTATAAATTTTATATTAAAGCAGAAAATAACAGGGTAAAAATAAAAGTCTATTGTTGAACATTCATCAGTAATTTAGAGTTTAGGGTTATTTGGAATCATCTTGTCTTATGTTTATGATACTATGCCATAAGCTTAGAAATTACTTTTTTTCTATACCTACCCTTTCCTTTGTGATTTATCTATTTATTTCTCCTCCTGTATTCAGATAAAAAGTGAAATACATTTTGTCTCGAGATTTATTTTAAAGCATCATTGTCACATATTCTCACAGCTCTCAAATACCATTTTCAGCAGACGACCAGTGCAGAGCGCGGTGGACAGCTTCAGCACAGGTCTGTTGGGGGCTTGTCAGGATGGCTTCGCTGTGTATGTCCCCTCCCCCGGAAAACAAGGGAGAATGGTTGAGGCCAGTGTAGTTGCAATCTTAATCTGTTTAATAACAGTAAAGCTCTCTTTCTCTGCTTCATCTAGGCTGTCTTCCCAAGCCAGGACTCAGTGACACATTATTGCAAATATAGGTTTCTGTAGTACTACATTGTATGCATACATAGCTACACACATTTGAATCCTTGCTCATATAAACACTAAGATTCTTAAGAGAGTTGAATGAACTTTCCAAGAGTGCAAGTGTCCCAGTAATAATGGTCTCCGTATGTCTATTTAACTGTATCCACCTCATCAAGAAGCCTATGAAACAATGCCTCAGGAGTTCTGCCCAGCCTCTGCACTGAGGAACAACGGCTTCTCCTTCTAATCTCTAATATGGAGATAGAGAAATCATTTCTGGTCACCATCCTCCACAGCAGGTTTTACCAATGGGATGGAGCCTGGCTGAAGGACACTCTACAAGTCTCAGCCCTCTAACAAACACATCCTGAAAGAATGTATGTGTGGTACTTGATCTCCTAGAGTGACAAGGCATGTATTAAAAAAATATTTCCTTTATTGTTACATTTTAGGCACGTTTACTGTTAGCTGCTTGGCTTCATTATGGATCATAGTCTGAATCTACAAATCAAGTATAATTAGACTTAGCGAACTGATTGGATTTCTAATTAAGCTACATTGGAGACAATGTACAATCAGTAAATATTCTGACTAGGTACATTTTAAAGAGCAACTCTTGGGCTTTTTGCTGATGACTAGACACCAGTGTCATTAAATTTGTTGGTGGCAAGCAAATTTTAAAGCTAAAATAGAGGCAATTAGTAAAGATCTTGAAATATTTAATCACGTTTGTCCAATTAGTGTGCAATTAGGCTGTGGTGTGGCGTGGGACAGGCATTCTGCCTCAGTGCTTGGTGCAGAAGGATCCCTTTGAAATTTTGCTGTTTAGTTTATTGATATATAAAAAGGAAGTTATGGTTGTAATTTCCAATTTTAAAAAAATACCGTGCAGATGGTCTGACTATATATTTAACAATGTTAAACAAATCCAAACAAGGGGAGCATGCTACCTGAATTGCACAGCTGTGATCTGTGAGTAAGTTCTGGATGGGGGAGATTACAGCTGTGCTTATCTGGATCACAGAAACCACCAGGCATTTTCCACTGGAGGACTTGGAAGCCTGATCAGCTCGCCCAACAGGTCTTAACATGACTGGCAGCTCCTGACTTGCCCTAGCTTCTAGTGGTTAGTGATGCTCTTCTGAATTTCAATGACTTCAATTTTATGCACAGGGAGAGCCTGGAAGAAATCTTGTAAACAGTTGATTTGAAGAGATAGATGAACTGAATAGTAGCTTGACCTGATATTTTCATTGCAAACAGACTCACTTGTGGCTACTGGGTTGTGATGCTGTCTGTGAGAAATGTAGCGTACTGTGTGCAGAGGGAGAAAGGCTGTCTCTTGTTATAGTAACTACCCTTGCCCTGCTGCAGAACACAGTGCTAAGCATTATCCTTGGTCTTGCTCTGTTTTTTGCAAAGGTAGTAGCCACCCTACTGTAGGAGAAGAGCTGCTCTGAAATGGTCATAGCATCCTGTATCATTAAGCTGAGTCAGATCCTGGGATGGGTGACTTCAGGGATGCTGGCAACAGTGCTGCTTCATGAGTTGGTGGAGGAGGCAGTGAGATGGTATAAGGGGAAACTAAAGGGAAAAAAGTGTGGAGGGGGTGACCGAGAGAAATCTAGCATACATACACCTAGATAGTCTATAAAGCTTGTTTAGATGAAAGAATTATACACCAGTTTCTTCTGGGGCATTTACTGCCACTCCAAGGTTTAATATTCTTAGTATTATTCGGGCTGGGAAATAAAAAAGATGTTCTTGAAAAAACTTGTTTCTCTAAACCTGGTACGTTGAATATAATTTCATGTTGGATCTAGGGGGCTCAGGAAGAATGCCCAGACACACTCAGTTCTCATGAGTGTGCTAGTTAGTATTCACATTACCAGATGCATGTGTGTACTGTTTGAATGATTTTTGGAAACTAATCAGAGAAAACCCCTCATGTAAGATGTAGAGTGTGAAAGATAAAAAATGTTCTTGAAAAGGGCACAGCAGAATCTATACAGGGTTTGGAATTAAACAAGGAAGTGAGAACTACAGAGCCTTCTGGTGATTTAGGTAGAATCTCAGTGAGATTTTCCTAGTTCTCTTGTTTCCTTCATTTTAAAGGCTTTCCTCATTCTACTTAACTTTCTAGTAGCGGACTATTATTATCATAAGTCAATGCCAAATTTTTGGGTGTATTTATATTGCCATTTAAATATCTAAATTCTGTCTTTAGGATTTCCACAAACTTATGAATTTGTTCCTTATAGCTTTGAGACAGTATCTGGCTATGGTCCCCATGATGCTCCAAAGCTCTGCTACCCTCTTCCGCCAGCTTGGGTTCTGGGAGAATACAATGGGTCAGCTACACCGTGTCTGGCTATGATTCTAAACAAAACAAATTCCAAACATGAAAATATGTAGGGAGTCATTCATTAGCTTAATGTGGCTCTGCCCTCAATGTAGTTCTTGCCTGAGTAAGAATGAAAACCTAGGTTGAGGTTCTCGGCTATTGGGGATAGTCCCAGAAGAGTCCTGAGGAATTTTGTAGCTCCCATGCCAGGTAAGCTGGAAACAGACAAGTGATCATGCTGAGCATTTAGACACTGTGGCAGACTACATAGTTTTCAAATGAAAACACAGAGCACCCAGTTAAATGTGAATTCCAGAGAAACAATATTTTCATATCACTGTGGGTAAAGTCACACAAAAAGGACTGTTAACTTTAGACACCACACTTAAAACTGGGTGTGATGTATGTAACCTGGCAACAGTACTGCTGAAATGTACCTGCAGGAAGACATAAGGAACCGAGAAAAGCCTTGTCTCTATCCGGAACCTGTGAGGTTTTGTCTGTCTCATTACTTTGTGTTGAGATTGCATGTTTGCATTGAGAGACCGGTTCTCAGTCTCAGCAGAGTTGCAGGATCTTCCTGGGGCCCTTGGAGTGCTCTATGGCCTGGCTGGAACCCAGCCTTACTAAATTAGACTCTCCTGACGTGGAACTCAGGCATCTGTACTCACTAAAGTTTCCCATAATCCCAATGTGCAATAAAGTGTAAATGCCACTGACACAAAAACCAGTTCTCAACCAGGACACCGTGGAACCACTCAGGGAATCATACACATGTCGTGTCTGGAGTCCAAACCCAGAAGTTCCAACTTGAATCATCTTAGTGGGAACCTGGCATCCATATTTTAAATCATATGTGTTATATATGGTAACATAAGGCCATTTTCATGCAGATATATAAAGTACTTCTCTTCTATACTAAACCCCTTGCTTTCAATGGCAGCCTCAGGCAGTGTAGGGTCATATGGTTAAAACAGGAGGTTAGGAGTGGTCCTATCCACCTGGAGTCCCATAAGAGGTGTATGACATCACAAGGTAGAAAACCCTTGTGCTGAATAGCACCTGGAACTGTGCAGAAAAGGAGCAGATTGGAGTTTCTCTTGGAAATATGAATGAGAACACAATGACACATAGTGAGGTTTATGACTTCCTGGAATCTCTTCAGACATCCAGCTGGTAGAGAGAGACTGCTGTGGCCAGGGGTGGTGAGGCTGACAGAATTAGTTCAGGGGAGTGGAAACCAGAATGAAGCAAATAAAGTCAGTGATAGCAAGAGAAGAATACGGTAGGATGAGGTTGAGAAATGAAGAGGTGAGACATGGAAGATTCTTGAAAACTTGTGTGTATGTGCATTTGTGTGTCCACAAAGGCCTGAAGGGTCATTCAGTCCCCTGGGCAGCTGTGAGCATCCTGATGTGCATACTGAGACTAGAACTTGTGGTCCTCTGGAAGAGCACAGAACTGTGTCTTCATCCCCAAGCAATGCTGCCACATTTGAGAGAAAGAGTGACTGGTCCCTAGCAGACAGCCTTGATTCCTACAGAGCCTGGAGTTCAGTCTCAGCCTTGCAGCTCTTCCCACAGCTTTCTATTCTCCTTGGTTTGTCTTCTGGATGAGATTTTGGTGTCCTGGCCACTGAAATTGAATAAATCAAAATCACACATAGCAATTTAGGGTCCCTATTAGGAAAGGCTGCTGATGGTGATCTTAATGGTGACCACAGACTGGACTTGAGAGAGGCTCCAAGTAGGAACTGTCATTTCTTCTGAGTTTTAGAGTTTCCTTTCCCCTCAGTCCTCCCTGGCTATGGGTATTTTGTCACCTCCCTAGAATTTTAGTTATAAAATTCTCTATATATAATATTGCCGATTAGTATTTTAAAACACTGTTAATATATTTCCCAGCATCTATCCAGGTGCTCTGAGATTCACTCAATTCAGCTAGAGAACTGACTCCTGGGAACATAGAAAGATGTTGTACAGAAGGACAGGCTGGTAGGGTCAAGGAAATTGGCTCAAACCAATTGCCAAGGCATGAACATAATGTACTTTTTTTCTTTATTATTATTATTAACAAAAAAGTCACACTTTCTATCCTTGTATATCCTTATTCAAGGTCCCTTCCCCCTCCCACCACATGAGGTCATTCTTTCATCTCCACAACTCCCCATCCCCTCCCTGGGCAGGCAGCAGGCAGTCCCATGTTCCCACTGACTCAATATTGCTTACTTCAGTCTCCACTTCTGGCAGATCCAGTTTTCTCCCCCCTCCCACAAGAGTGAGTCAGGTGTTCCTCTAGGGGGAGTGGGATCCAAGGAGTCAGTCCAGGGTGTTTCTGATACCAAGCTGTTCAGTGGTTGTGGTTTGCAGCTTGAGCATGCTTTGCTTTTTTCTTGTTTGTTTGTTTGTTTGTTTGTTTAGAGTCCGCTAATGAGTGAGTACATCCCCTGCTTATCTCTCTGAGTTTGTGATACCTCACTCAGGAGGATATTCTCCAAATCCATCCATTTGCCTGCAAATTTTAGGATATCATTTTTTCTTACTGCTGAGTAGTACTCCATTGTGTAGATGTACCACAGTTTGTTAATCCATTCTTCAGTTGAGGGACATCTAGGTTGTTTCCAGGGTCTTGCTATTACAAATAATGCTGCTATGAACATAGTTGAGCTAATATCTTTGGAGTGTGAATGTGCCTCTTTAGGGTATACACCCAGAAGTGGTATTGCTGGATCCTTGGGGAGATTGATTCTCAATTTTCCGAGAAACCGCCATACTGTGTTCCAAAGTGGCTGAACAAGCTTACACTCCCACCAATAATGGAGCAGTGTTCCCCTTGCTCCGCATCTTCTCCAGTATAGGGTGTCCTCTGGGTCTTTTATCTTAGCCAATCTAACAGATGTCAGGTGGTATCTCAAAGTTGTTTTGATTTGCATTTCTCTGATGGCTAAAGATGATGAGCACTTTTTCAGGTGCCTTTCAGCCATTCATAATTCTTCTGCTGAGAATTCCCTTTTTAGATCTGAACCCCATTTTTTGATTGGGTTATTCAAGGTTTGGGGCTCTAGATTCTTGAGTTCTTTATATATCTTAGAGATCAGTCCTCTATCACTTGTAGGGTTGGTGAAAATCTTTTCCCATTCTGTAGGCTGTTGTTTTGTCCTATTGACAGTGTCCTTGGCTTTACAGAAGCTTCTTAGCTTCAGGAAATCCCACTTATTGATTGTTAGTCTTAGTGTCTGTGTCACTGGTGTTATATTTAGGAAGTGGTCACCTGTGCCAATTTGTAGAAGTATATTTCCCACTTTCTTTTCTATCAAGTTTAAAGTGGCTGGGTTTATGTTGAGGTCTTTGATCCACTTGGATTTGAGTTTTGTGCAGGGTGATAGACTGGGATCTATTTGCATTTTTCTACCATCCAGCTATGCCAACACCATTTGTTAAATATACTATCTTTAATGTACTTTCTTATGAGCCAACCAGGAGTCTGCCTGAGGGCCTAGCAACAGGTGCTGTCAGAGGTCCTAATTGTGCCCAGCCAATGAGGGGCTACTGCACAACTTCATCAGATAGGGACCCAGCCTAAGGGCAGGGAGGAGGGTATATATGGCTCTCCCTATCGATAATAGAGGAGTTTATTGTTTGTTTTTACCTGACTCGGGGTCTGTGTTGTTGGTCCTGCATCTTCTTATCCCTACCCCACCAAATGTTAGGACTTAACAATGTGGAGCCCCTCTCTGTGCCTGCATTTCCTTCCTTGCTTGTGGAATGAGGACAACAGCCATAGTCAGGAGAAATTAAATGACTATGGAAAGCATTTGCAGCATGTAATTGATTGTACCATAAGCCCCTTTCTGCTCACAGGGACTCCGTTCTTCTTGTAAATGCTCCCTCCCCAACTTGGATTCCGAAAGAGGTGAAAGTGGAGCCTGTGGTTAGCTTGGTATCTTTGCCTAGCCCCTCTTGGTGCTAAGTACCATCTTCTCCCAAGGCTTAGTCTGGATCACATTATATAATAGTTGCTTACTGTGTTAATAGGGAGAACAAAATAGTCGCCTCTTCCTGTCCTCACAGGGCTCAAACAAGGCACTGTGCTGATTGCTACACACACACTCTTTTAAGCCTTTGCAAGTCTGGGTTGTATGTTTTCAACTCTGCTGTCAAGAAAACTAAAGACTTAAGAGATTAAACAGCTTTCCACAGCTAAGCAACCGTTACCTGGCAAAGTCAAGGTCGGACTCAAGTTGTCTTCCTGGAAAGGTCAAGCTTCTTGTTGACTGTTCTGCATTAGACATGGCAATAGGGTGGGCTGTGTGAAGGCTACAGCCTCTGCCCCTGCAAGATTCATCATCCCATGGGCTTTACATGGAAACCACAGCAGGGAGAGAAAGCAGACTTTAGGGATAAACTAAAGTGCACTGTACATATATATATATATATATATATATATATATATATATATATACATTTAAAGGATGATAGGGAACGATTAAGGAGGTTCTCTTTGGGGGATGAACTGATTTCAAGGTGTGTACATTGTACATAATTGTACCAGTTGGTCTTGTGTTAACTAGACACAAACTGGAGTCATCAGAGAGGAAGGAGCCTCAGATGAGAAAATGCCTCCTTGAGATGGAGCTGTAAGGCATTTGCTTAATTAGTGATCAATGGAGGAGAGCCCAGCCCATGGTGAGTGGCGCTATCCCTGGGCTGGTGATCTTGGATTCCATAAGAAAGCAGGCTGAAATGACATCCAAAAATTTGCAGGCAAATGGATGAATTTGGAGAATTTCCTCCTGAGAGAGGTATCACAAGCACAGAAAGATAAGAAGGGGATGTACTCACTCATTAGTGGACTTTAGATAAAAATCAAAAAAAAGCAAAGAATACCCAAGCTGCAAAAAAATGCAACCCCTGAAAAGTTTGGGAACTTAAGAGAGACTTCCTAGGAAGAGAAAATAGAGAAGATCTCCTTCGCTAATTGAGAGCATAAGGGGCTGCAACCAAGAAGAGGTGGGAACAAATCATGAGAGAAGGGGAGGATTGAGTGAGAGGAGCAACAAGGAGGGAGAAAAAAAAAGAGATGGAGATCTTAATAGAGGAAGCCAGTGTGGGGGTGGGAATAAGACCAGGTGCTAGGGAAACCTCTAAGAACTCACAGGATGTCCCTGATCAGATCTACACCAATAGTGAAGCTGTTGCCTAGACAGGACTTCCTCCATAGTCAAATGACTAGACACCCCAAGTACCATCACAGAACTTACATCCAACAATGAATAGAGGTAGAGGCAGGGATACATAGCTGAGCACTGGCCTGAGCTCCTGGTCCAGCTGAGAGCAGGGGAGGAGAGTCTATATGAGCAAGGGGATAGGGATTATGAGGAAAACTTCCACAGTGATGACTGGCTGGAGCTCTGAGGAGCTCACTGAATTAAGAACAGCCACTGAGGAATCTTTAAGAAAAGGAACTAGGCCCTCCAAGGATAGGTAACTGTCTGCTGACATGGGCAGTATATGGAGCCTCGAGGGGAGGAATCAGACTGTTTCTGTGCATGGACTGGCACTTCGGAGCCCATTCTCCCCAGAGGAACACCTAACCCAGACATGACATTATGATGAGGAAATCGGACCTGGCTGGAGTGGATGCTGAGCTGATCCACCTTGGGACTTCTTGCCCTTTTGGGGGAGGGTGATAGGAGGATGGGGAGGAGGAGGCTGTAGGGCAGACAGGGAGGGATTAGGAGGGGGAAGGGAGGGAGAGCAAAGGGATACATGATAAAAATGGACTTTATTTTCTAAAAGTAAATAAATTAATTAATAATAATAAAGAAAGCAGGCTGAACAAGCCAGAGGAAACAAGCCAGTAAGCAGCTGCCCTCCATGGCCTCTAGATTACATTCTGCATCCAGGATCCTGCCCTGTTTTGAGTTCCTGTTCAGTGATGAGCTTCTTCAGTGATGAACAGCAATGTGGAAGTATAAGCCAAAATAAATTCTTTCCACGTTTTGGTCATGGTATTTCATTGCAACAATAAAACTAAGACACACATGCATATATGAATATATAATAATTATGTATATATGCATATATATTCTATATGTGTATACAAATGAGTACATTATTTAGAACATATTTGAAAACAGCAAGTCATCAATCAGAATAGGTAATAAATTTTAAGATCTTATTTTTGATTGACATGTGTTTATTATTCATAGTGATGGATTCATAAAGACATTTTAATCCAAGTATATTTTATACTTTATCTACTTTTTAAATAATTAAAATCATTTTGTGTGTGGATGATGTGTGTGCATGTGTGTGCATGTGTGGATATAGGTGCATGCTTATCACAGTAAGCCCTGGTCTCTACTGAACTGCATGTACCAGGCTAGCTGGTCTACAAGGTTTGGTTGTTTTGTTTGTTTGTTTTTAGTTTTTTTCTTTCCTGTCTCCACCTGCCCTCTTACCATAGGAACATGAGGAATTCAGATACATGCTGCTATTCTAGGGCTTAACTTCAGGTCCTCACACTTATGTAGCAAGCATTTGACTCAAGGAATCATCTTCCCAGGCTCACTGTACTTAATTAATCCCCCTCTCCACCCTCCCCATGTCCTCTGCCCCTTCCTCTAGTCTCCTTCCTCGTCCCAGCATCTCACTTCTGCTGTTCATGGTGTGTGTATGTGTGTGTGTGTGTGTGTGTGTGTGTGTGTGTGTATGTGTGTGTGTGTGATGGACTCTGCCTAGCTGATGAATAGATACAGAAAATATGGCATATATACATATACATATAAAATGGAGTCTTAATCATAGAGAAAGAAGGAAAGTATGTTGTTTGCAGGAAAAAAGGAGGAACTGGAAGGTATCATTAAGCAAAACACATCTGACTTAGAGCATTTTCTGTGGCTTCCCAGTGGCCAGATGGAGTAAATGATGCTGCTTTGGAGTAGGGGTTCAGGAAGGAATCTGTGCTCCACCACACAGCACTTAGTAGGTCTGCATCTGTTGTACACTCAGGAGGGAGGGGTGAGCACAGGCCACTGCAGACTGGTTTGAACACAAGCATAGTTAAGAGGGAAGGAGTGTGATCACCTGCTTTCTAAAGTGGGGCCACTCAGCAAGGCTCTGGCTGGGTGACCCAGCTCCCTCCACGGTCTTCCTAGAAGACTGAGTGATGCTCCCAGGCTCTGTTTGCTGATCAGCTGGTGCAGGACCGGGCTACTTTGAGAGAAGAGAAAAGATGTCTTTCTTTCTTTGTCCTTCTCTCCTGGCAGTCCCTCCCCTGACACTGCCCCCGCCCACATTGTACAAAGCCATGCAGCTTTGCCGAACAGGTCTGTAAAATTAATTATACTGTGAGTGCTTGGTAACCAATGAATTGTAAATTGTACATTATTAAAACAGCATCAGAGCTTTGACTGATCTATTATTCTTTGGGGGAATGAATGAAGATAAGAGCTGTATACATTTTAGGGGTCTTTCTTGCCATCATCCAGTAGGCACAAGGAAAAAACAGCAAGCCTTTCTGTTCTGTTTTTTTGGCAAGTTGAATTAGAGAGTGTATTGTTTCCTTCCATTAATTAATTGTCATACATGTTTTCATGTGTCTGCTCCTAGCACCTAATATGGTAGTGAAGATTCAATAAATAGTATTATATGATAACTGTGATAATGTTTATCTCTATACGCTCATCCAAAAGGCAGTTCCTTGTCAACCCAATGTGAGTGTAAGATATATGATATGACATGGCATTATAATAAAACAAATTGTGTTGATATAGTGCTTTTGGAAAAATCTCTGGAAGAATTCAGAGTAAACAGTCAGAACATTAAAAAAAAATGTCAGCTGAGTATACACCAGGGGCCTTGTGGCTTCAGCTAAAACAAAAGAATGGAAGGAACTTTTTTTCCTGTCTTTTCTAGAATCAACAAGAGTACCCTTGGGGACTGCTAGCGAAGCCACTCTTTTCCTGAATGATCTCCCCTGTGCAGAATTTCTCAGTATCTTTCCACCTGCCACAATGATTCCTTCCAGGCACATCATACACTTCTCCATGGAAACTTCTTTCGTAATTGACCAAGCCTGCAGCCCTGAGACCGAAGCTGCCAGGCTGCCATGCAGCATTGCTCTTGCAAACAGATATTCTAGCTGGGAGAATCATGACAGGTAGCAGGAAAACCACACGACAGCACACCACTGAGATAGTTACTCAACATCATTATAATACAGAGTTGGATGCCTCAGGAGTAGGATATTTCCAAATGCTGGGTATAGCCAACTATATATTCTGCAGGGCCTATACAAAAAGACATTGCTCACAAACTGCTAAGAATTTCAAGGCAGTCATAGCAGAACAGTAAACTAAGTGTGCATCATCACATTCCACCACAGAGGTTGCACGGATATGTTGCCACCCAAGGGATTGCAAGGATAGCTGTCGTTCTACTTCATTTTAATCTTGTAGTGGTCTGACTGGCTACTGGCAAATTCTAGCACTTTCTTTGTCAGGATAGCAGTGTCACCTGTTCCTTTTCTAACCAAGAGGTGGGCAGGGACAGCATCAATGCTTCATCTTCACAGGAAGAGAATGGCTATTTTCTCTATGTGGTGCCTATAGGGACAGGCTGGGGGAGAAATTGCCAGAGAGAAACTGAAAAATCAAGTTTCTGACAGGGTTTATTCTTAGACATAGTCCTCCTGTGATTCCCCCCCCACCCCCCCCAGAAATAAATGGTTGCCAGCTATCTCCTTGCTCTCCAATAACTGCTATGAAATTGGGAGAAGTGTAACAATCATCTTTCTCATTTTGTCTCTAAGGAACATTCTCTTTTTCATGTTATTCCACGAACTCCTTTGGTATAAGGAAGAAGTAGAGGAGGTAAGCAGGGAATGTGAGGGGAAGGGGGCAACTGTGGTCAGAAAGGGCTTGGGGAAAGAGCTCTGGGGCTGCGGGAGAGCAGAGAGAGCCGTGGGGGGATTTCTGCAAGGCCCCTCCATGTCTCTGCCACCCTGTTTAACACGTTGAGGACATCTATCAGCTTCATGGAAGGACAGACAGGACCATCTGGACAGGCTCACAAAATGTACTCTGGTGTACCTGTTCTTTTAGGATCATGGTCACCAGAACTGTATTAAAAAAAGAATGTAGAACAGGGAATGGCCTTCTGTGTAAATGAATTCATTAAGACAAGAATTTATCCTCAGTAGCCATGACATGAAAACAAGCTAGATGATCTTTGGTAGATGAATGGATAAGTACAATGTGTGCTGTATCTATAGCTATATGTAGAGATAAGAATAGTATTCAGGATTAAAAATAAAAGGAGGAAATTCTGCCTTTTGTGGCAAACTGGAGAACAGTGTACTAAGTAAAACAAGCCATGAATTAAAAAGGCCAACCTGAATGGTCTTCTTTACACATGGAATTTTAAAAGGTAAAATTTGTAGAAAGAACTTTTGTTGTTAGTTACATGGCTTAACACAAAGATCTCTAGTTCCATACATTTCCTTGCAAACTGTCTAATTTTGTTCTTCTTTGTGGTTGAATAAACTCCATTGTGTATACTTCTACTGTATTTTTTGTATCCAGAAAAAATGACCAATGTCTGTTGGTCAAAGAATATGAAGTTTCAGTTCTGTGGGACTGGTGAGTTCTGTGTATCTAATGTATCCATGGTGACCATAGTTCATGGGACTGGAAATAGACTACTGAGGTTTGGGGTTACTGATCAGACCTCTACATGATCCCATTCCCCAAACAAGATGACTTGGAATGGGGATGCCAGCCATGGCTCTTCAGAGAAGTTCTGGTAGGTAGGAAGAGTTAACAAAATGAAGCCTTGTTCAGAAAATAAACCTGGAATTGATGTTGTAAGGCTTGGTGGCAGTCTTTTTCATAAGGCCTGGGTTTAAGGCTGTATATCGCAAGAATCTCAACACACACACACACACACACACACACACACACACACACACACAATGTGCATATCCTCTCTCATAATACACACACATGCATGCTCACACCCAACTCCCACATAGGCAAGACCCCCATACCATTCATACACACACCAATCACACCCCAGACCACATTGCCAACACACACACACAAATTAGCTTCATAGTGGTGATCACTTCATAATATGTATGTACACACATAATCAAGTTGCATACCTTGAATATATGTATCAACTGTCAAATATATGTCAATAAGGCAGGTGGAAAAAAGAGAATATCGCTGCGTGTCTTCTGAGTTCTTGACTGCTTTGGGAAATGAGGTTGACTTTCGTTTTAGGGTAGTGACAAGGCAGCACTCAAAGAGAGAGTCCAGCCAGCACATTCTAACTAGCCCTGGATAAGGTGGAGCTGCCCTACAAAGGGAAAAGAAAGACCTCAGGCAGCTGGCCCTATTTCTGCGTGCAGTGTGCCCTAAAATTCAAGAGAGGGCAGCAGATAACCTACACTCACTGCCTGGAGGACCCAGTAAGACTATCACCTGAGGAATGCCAGCAGGGGACTCCGGGGCTTTTTCAAAAGTCGTGGAACCCTGGCGTTCACTCCTGCCTGGAAAGCAGGTACGTGATCTCGAGTGAAGAGGAATTGCTGTAGCCGACTCCTGCCCCCACTCCATCCCCCATCTCCCGACCTTGGAGGAACCGTGCTGCAAGCAAAGTCAGCACAGGCCAGTGAGCAGCCGCCAGCCCGGAGTGTGAGGGGGAAGGGGGCCTGGCTGCCTCTGCTGTCCTGTAATTGCTTCCGCAGGGTCTCTGCAGTGAACAACCCCTGCAGTGTGTCCTTGGCAGCAGGTCCCTACCCAGTAAGTTTCACCACAGGAGAGAACTCCAGAGAACTTTAGCGCTTCCAGGAGAGAGTTCATGACAAGGACATGTCTGTATGTCCTGCCCCCCCCACCTGTACTGGGATATTAGAGAGACTGAGGGGTGGGTATCATAGGAATGACTGGGAACAGGGCCTCCTAGACCTGAAGTAATCTTTTGGTAGTGGTGGGTATGGGTGTGTGTGTGTGTGTGTGTGTGTGTGTGTGTGTGTGTCTTGCTCTGTAGACCGGGCTAGCCTTGAACTCAGAGATTCACTTGCCTCTGCCTCTGGAATGCTGGAATTAAAGATGTGGGCCACTACACCATCTCCTAAAAACACAATCTTAATCAGGTCCTGCAGAATCAGCACCACAGGACCTCTTTATAATGCGTTTTCCTGAGCAAGATGACATTGGGATACAGATCTCCGTAAACAGGCCAGCAACAGTGAGCAAAATGGAATCATCCCTCCAGACAAATCTTAAAACAACCTTTTGAGATTTGAGATCTATGGAACGCTTAATCTCTCTCTGTCTCTGTCTCTCTTCTGCCACCAGTCACATTGTTAAGGCACATTGTAGAATCACTTCAACCTACCCAGAAAATGCCAGACTCTAAGCAGTTTAGACGCTGCTTCTGAAAGTTGAACCATTTATGTATTTTTAACTGATTTTTTATTTTTTTGATAAATAATTGAAATTTGTTAAAAATTTTATCAACAAGATAAACTATTGGAACTGTGGAGAGTTCGGATCTCAAACTGGGAAAGCATGCATTATCTCGTTTTCCTTTCTATAACCCTAAAGTTGCCAGATACAGTAGGTTCTCAACCTATGAGTTACAACCCCTTTGCCAAATCTTTATCTCCAAAAACATTTACATTATGGTTCACGATAGCAGCAGAATTACAGTTATGAAGTAGCAACAAAAATAATTGTATGGTTGGGGGTCAGCACAATATGAGGAACTGTATTAAGGGGTCGAAGCGTTAGGAGGTTGAGAACACACCACACCTGACACCACACAAAAGGTTTCTGGGAAACACTCCTTAAATTCCTAGGCTGATTTAAAACCTAACGGTGACTCCGGGGCTAAATTAATCTGCCACCTTACAGATACTGGAGAGCCGAGGGTTCTCTTCATATGTGTAATAATTAAATCCTGACTTGGCAAGAACACAAGTCCACAGCACATGTGCTCTGTATCTGAAGTGCTGAGGCAGGGGAATGACACTGTATGGGTGTGTCACATGCCAGGAAATTTGAAATACAAGTTGATCAGCAAATTGATGGGGTCTGCTGAGCTCCAGGGAAGTACTGGGGACCTTGGCATTGACTGGCTGAGTGACCAAACAGTCTTTCACTCTAGAAAAAAATATCTGTTCAGGGACCTGTGCCTCTGCCCAGGAGCAGACATTAGAATTGCTATCATTCAAAACAGTGTTGTTCTCCTTCCTGGATAAAAATGCAAAGAGAGTGGCTGTGTTCGCAGAATGTGTATAAGAGAAAAAGGATCTTCCAGAAAAAGAAATAGATGATATTAATAGCCCAAATAGGAACGGGGTGGTGGGTAGAGGAAGGGAGAATGAGGAAGGAAAAGAGAGAAGGAGAAAAAGAAAAGAAATAGAAGAAGAGGGGCAAGAGAATGAATGAATTTTGATAGTACAAATGTGTATACACACATATATCTGAAGTTAAGGTTTTCTCTGCCTGACGATAGGAGGCCTGAGCTTAAAAAAATACTTTTAAATGTACTTATTTTTATTTTATGTGTATGGATGCTTTGACTGAATTCGCCCATATGTATGTACAGCATGTGCCTGGTGCTCCTGGAGGTCAGAGAGGGTGAAGATTCCCCTGGAATGGGAGCTATAACAGTTGAACCTGGGAACTAAACCCAGGTTCTCCGCAAAAGTGACAAGTGTTCTTCCCTACTGGCTCATCCCTAGCTCTGGGGAGGCTGGAGTTATCCTGGCAGCTCCCCTTACAAAAGGCACATTTTAAAGTTTCACAACCTTGCTCTCATTAACATTAAAATGTGGGAAATTGATATCTTTTCACAATGTGATTACATCATAACTCACTGGAATGCTGCTGTGGACACACTGAACTCCTAAATATTGCCCGCCCCCTTCACTCTATTGAATTTACTACACTTAATAGGGATGTGTACGTCCTAAGTAATTTTCAACATCAGTTATAAGAGATGTATTTTTCTCGGCTCTGAAAACAAAGGTTTTGATGCTGTTTTCAACTTTAGCCCATTTATTCAGTTTTTAATTTTGAGATGGGGGTCTCATGTACTTCCATGGTGGCTATCAACTTTCTGGAGCTGGTTTTGAACTGGAATCACAGGTGTGTGTCACCACTCAGCTAGAATACTCTAGATTTGCCTTTGTCTTTCAAGGTTGCTTCTCCACCAAAAGAATGTAAATAGACTAGTTACCAAGCAAGTTAGGAGCATTTAGCCACACATCAGGAAACAGATCAAAACACAGGTGAGCGCTGAACCTGACCTAGAGCAAAATCAACAGACACAGCCCAGTAAGTTTCCTACCAGGAAGCATAAAGAAAGCTGGCCCTCTTGGCTTTCCCACTGCTATAATTCTTTCTGGCCCCTACCCTTTATGTTGGCTTTCTTAACATCTGTCTTGTACCACATTGTTTAAGATGGTGTTGTCTGGGCTGAGAGCTTCATGGCCATTCTGGGGAGAAAAGAACAAGATAGGCAAGCATCCTTGCCTCAAGAAAGCTTAGCTCTCCAAAATGTCTGTGTGCATTTTTGAAATTGCTGTTCTGCAAATCTAGTGAACACATATCCATACACACTCTCGTCTTCTCTTTGCTTATGCTTATCTTCCTACTGGGGAAGGGCAAACACTCTCCAGTCATTCCATTCCCTACCCATGAACCATATGATCTTTAGAGCACCTACCTACCAAGAAAAATGTAGAGGGCGAGGAATGAGCAGACAGAAGGAACCAACATGCATATGAGTAGCTGACCACTGTGCATCAGCAGCTTCATACATGTGGCCCACAGAAAGACTTTCCTTGCTAAATAACATGCCCCATCCTAACAGCAAGCTTGCATCCAGACCAGAGAAGTTAAGAAACTTCACTGAGGCCACATGTGAAAGAGCTCAAAACTGAGTTCTTCACACTTGCTCATCTCTTTGTTCTTTGAGAAAAGATCTTGGTCAATTCTTGAAGAACTAGTTCTATGTTCTATCTAGTGCAAGAAATGATATATAAGCTTACAGAGAGAAACCTATCACATAAAATTTGCTGACAATTATACATCCTGATTTTATAATGCTTAATTATAGTATTATAATTAATTAGTATTTAGGAGTACTGAATTAGGTAGTAGTAAGACTAACATGATGATTTTTTTTAAGGCCACTTAGTTGGTGTTTCTGTGCTGGGTTATGGGCAATGCTTTAGGGTGGTTTAGGTTTAGTATATAAGAGGCAATAGATTTTTTTTCTGAATATATTTTGCAGGAAAATGTAATCACTATTAAAATGAGCTGCTCACACTGCTCGCATAGCTACCGTGTAGACACAGTAAGAGAAGGTAATGACTTGGAAAGATATAGAAGAGGGTGACATTTTTCTTCCTTTTGTGTCTTTCTTGGAAAGTAGTGTAATTTATCGTGGTAACATAGGATGCTATTGTGAGCATTTCCAATCAGAGAAGGACTGGATGAAAACCAAGGCTATATACAGAAGGCTCAGCACTTCACCTGTCCAGAGACTCCCCTGTGAAGGAAGGGGCTCCTCCTTGCTCCCAACCTCTCTTCCTCCACTAGACATGGCTACCACCACCTCCTGTGGGTATCTTGTTAACATGTCCTGTTTGCTTAGTCAAAGCCCCTGAAACACTGGGTGTTGATTAAAAAAGAGAGAGAGAGAAAGAGAGAGAGAGAGAGGGAGAGAGAGAGTATGTCATGCATGACTGACAGCCACATTTTATTGCTGTCTTACATCACTGTCTCTCAGACTTAGATTCCTCAGAAGCTTGTCTCACTCAGCTTCTCCAAAGAAAAGCAAAAATGTGAGTTCCTGGTCCCCTCTGGGTGAGTGAGTGAGTCTAAAAGGTACCAGAAGCCTAGGAGAGGGACTTTGCATGCTATCCTGTTAAAATCTCTGCAAGATGGTTTTTCTGCACCAAAATTATAACCATTGTATGATAAATTAATTTTATTTTTTGGGTTTTTTCTTGTTGTTTTTGCAAACTGCTCTTTTGGCTTTTCATAATGTTTTGCAGATGTTTTGTTATTATGTACCCATTTCTGGAGTCACATTTGTAACATGGAGGCTACTTAAAGAGACACAGCTGATTCATAGCAAAGTCTGAGCAGAACCCCAGCCTTTTGGTTGTCCTGCAATGGAATCACCTCCCCATAGCACACTTCCCATACACTGGAGGAATGAACAACACACACAGATAGCGTAGGTAGTATTGTGGACAACAACTCAGGTTAAAATTCTTTCATCAATCATATTTTTGGTGTTCTGTCTAAAAGTTCTCCACCAAACCCAAGGACATATGGGTTATTCTAAAATATTTAAAACTGTTTCAATTTTATTTTTCAGTCTTTAATTTTGAGATAAGGTTTGTGAGATGTATAAATTCTGGGTCTAAATTGATTTGGGGAGAGGGGCATATGACCATTCAATTATTTCAGTATCATCATTTACCAAAAATACCATCCTTTCAAGTTGCCCTGGCCAAAGAGCTTTGCAGTTCTTGGAGTTGGGGGAGGTAGTTCAGTTGTTAAACTACTTTCTGTATCAGCTTGGAGTTCTGAGTTCACATCCTCAGAATGCTTGTAAAAACCAGGCAAGACAACTTGTGCTTCCAAAGTAGAGACAGATAGATGGATCCCTGGAGTTTATTGGCAAGCCAGTCTAGCCAATAGGTGAGCTGAGAGACCCTTGATGATGTCTCATGCTGACCTCTGGCCTCCACATGCACACACACATACACGCAAAGTCCCCTGGGCATTCTGGATTCTTACTGAGGACTTCATCTCTGCTCTTTGTCTTCTTTTCCTTTTTTGTCTTGTTTTTTTGAGACAGGGTCTCTCTACATTGCCCTGGCTGTCCTGGAACTCACTATATAGAGAACACTGGCTTCCACCTCACTGCCTCTGCCTCAAAGAGTGCTGGGATTAGAGGCATGTGCCTCTATTCTCTGCTGCTCCACCTTGCCCAGATGACCTCCTTTTCTTAAAGAGACATATCAGCCTAATGTTTCACAGTTATTTATTTAAGATTCAAACCCCACCTTCTTAGGAAGGAACACAAAATAATTCTAGAGTAGAGCAGAGAATGTCAAAACCCACTGTGTGTGTGGGGGGGGGGCAACGGGACAGAGAGGTAGGAGGAAACCCATCCACAGTGAGTTGACATTCTGATTTAGAGACAGAAACCTGGTCTCAGGCCTGTCCCCAGCACTCAGTCTTTTGCATGTCTCTTTTCACTGGAAAGCAAGATGTGTGTTCTAATGCACAGGTCAGGCTTCTAATCATACATCCCTTTTTGGGACCCAGAGCACAGCAGGAGCAGTTAGTTAGCACTTCTCTTGGCATACTGCTCCTGAGGCGTGCCTTCCTCCAGCAAGCAAGCATGTCCTCTGAGAGCTGCTTCCGGGGATGAAGATCATGGAGTGGCTGATCAGTCCATGACACTTAAATCCATGGGGCTGAAAGCTAAGACACACACACACACACACACACACAGAGGGGGGGTGAGGGAGGGTGGGAGAGGGAGACAGAGGGAGGGAGGAAGAGAGAGAGAGAGAGAGAGAGAGAGATCCCCCACTCCCATTCTCAGGGCCTGCTGCTACTGCTACTTCTAAACCTCTCACATTCAGTCATTTGTGTCACCCTCCTAGGGTTTTTCAGGCCAGGCACTGACTGACTGACTTTGTCTACTTATCCTAACTTGAATCAGTGAAGCCTCTTTTTCTGCTGAGAACATTGGATCTGTTCTCTGTCTCTCTGTCTCTGTCTCTCTCTGTGTCTCTGTTTCTCTCCCCTCTCCTTCTCTCCCTTCTCCCTCCAACTCCCTGCCTGCCTGCGGCTGACCACACCCCTTCATTCTCAGGAACATACCGCTTATCTCTTTTCCATGTTGGAGGCAGCCAAAGGCTTTTAGATAATGAAAATCTCTCCTCTGCAGTTCTGAGCTACAAAGAATTTGCTAGATTTGATGGTACAGAGCTAGTGCTTATGTTCTGAAATTCTCCAAAGGTCAGGGGTCAACCATGAACATGGTCACATGAAAATAATGATAATATATCACGAACAATAACCACTAACTGGCAGGATGAGGGGAGGTAGCAAAGATTTCCCCCGAAAGGGTAGGAGCTGAATCTGAAAGATCATTGGGAATTTAATAGTCAGGCTTGGGAGTTGGGGCTTTGGGGTCCAGGCAGGGGTCCCATTGTAGGGAGGATACACAGAAGAACTCCACAAATAGAGCTGGTTTAGCTGGCAGGGCAGGTGACTCTGTCTGTCCCCCACCCTTACAGTTCCACATTCCAGCTTTACCTTTCCCTGGGCTGGTTTCTCTCCCTGACACTCAGGGACTGATCATACTCTGTCAAGACTTGAAAGATAAGCTAACTTAACACATTCAGGATGAGATCTTAGGTACAGTGGGAACATGAATGTGTGTGGAACGACACTCAGGAGTGAGGAGAGGGGGCTGGTGGGAATGAGTATCATCATCATCATCATCATCATCATCATCACCAGCATCATGTTTATTTTGAGTCAGTGTCTCATAAATCCCAGGTTGGCTTTGAACTTTCTATGTAACTTGAACTAGGGATCCTCTTGCCTCTACCTCCCAAGTACTTGGATATAGACATGAGCTATTCACACCCAGTTTATGTGGAGCTGATGTTCACGTTGTAAACTCCACTTGGAGCATCTCTCATGCTGGAGAAGCACTTTACAAACTGAATTATATCCCTAGCCTGGAAATGACTCATTTGGTGACCAGATGATCAGGTATGCTGGTCCGGGGAACTGAACATTGCCTCATAGAAAGAGAAGGGACAAGCTTTGTGGCTGGACTCACAGGTGATGGAACAGAGAAAGGAGACAGGAGAGTTCAGGAGATAGCACTACAGAGAAGGCTCAGGAGGTAAGGTCTTCCAGAGGACCTGGGTTCAATTTCCAGAACCCACATGGCTCCCAGCTGGGTTTTTGTTATTTTTTTGTTGGTAGTGGAAGGGCACAGGAGTCCTGGGGTGATGGGGGGAAGCCATCTGAAGGAGACATTGTACACTCCACCAAATACTTTACAAAGTACCATGGGCCACGAGAAGAAAAAGCACAGGTGGTCTTTGTTTTAGATACAACCAGACTCAGGCTCAACATGTATGAAAAGTGTTTCTGAGGATGTCTACCTTGTTTACTGGGGTTTCTCTGATGTTTGACATACAAATAAGAACATCTTCCTTCTCTCTCTCTTTCTTGAGATTACTTGCAGACTTCAAACAGTGTCCTAGGACTTTCTAAACACAATAACCGATTTACCTGTTCTTTTGTTTTAATCCTGCCTTGAGCTTAAATTTGGCATGCTTGGTTAGAATAGTCTAAGGGGGGAGGGTTGAAAGAAAAAGAGAAAAGAGGGAGGTGAGAACCTATAGAAATTACCAATCTTAGGAATTAAAAACTAGAGAGAATGGAGGAAAATTCATACAGCTTGATTTTTTTTTTCTTTTTAAAAAGGTCCTTTCAAAAGTCATTTCTCTCTGTTAGCCATGTGTGGTTCACAGCCATGACTGTGAACTCAACTGACTGCTGAAACCTTCGTATTTTTAAGCTAGTATTTATGGAAATATCTTAAATATTTCAGCAATGTTTAAAATATTCAAGAGATATTTAAGATATTTGAATACTTAAGAAACATGGATCTGTGTGAAGAACCATTAGATTTCACAATACCTTGGGAATTAAAACTTGGAACAAAAGATATAATTATAAAGTTTGACTCTAATATGTGTGTCAGAAGTGCCAACCGGCATTTTATATCATGAAGAATTACAAAATGCTAATTAGAAGTCAATGATAATATCTTCATTCCCTATGAGCTTGCATTGCCTTTGCAAGTTTCTATGTGAAGTAGGGAATTTCTTATGGGAAAAATTCCACATACACCAGTGGATTCATATATAGAAAGTGTCTTAGGTCTCCTTATTTAGACATTTGAAGTTCAAATCTTCTCTGGTCCTATTCTAGTTTGTGAAATCTGGGTAATGCATCCCCTCCCCCTGAAACAGTGGTGCCCCCTCTTTTATGGACTCTGAAGGGCTTTCCAAGTCAACCTTGGATTTTCCACCTTTTTTCATATGCAGGCAGCCTCCTGCATCAATCACTTTGCTCTGGTGTGTGTGTATAAGGGCTTTATTTCTGTTTTTTTTTTTTGAGCTGGGATAGGAAGTAAACTGCAAACACATCAGGAGGAATTCACTCAAGATTTACAGTATTTTACCCAGTGAAGCCTGGGAGACCTGAGGTTGTCACCCCTCAGTAAATTGGTTCCCATTTGTAAATGGTGCTTCTGTCATTCAACATATGTACTAAATCTTGTTCCAGGTAGAACTGGAAGTAAAATCAGTTTCACAGTCTTGTGGGCAGTGGTTCTAATTAATAAAACCAGTACGTTAGCAGGATATCATGGCTTATAATGAAAGAAGTCATGTGGGTCTGAAGCCTACTGAGGACAGCCCTATTAAGATTCAGTCAAAGCCGAAAATTAATTTCCTGAACTTAACAAAGCAGCGGTGGGATGGCTTCCTCTTCCTCATAAGCCTGGAGGGTGGGTACTTGGCCCTGTGGAGACCTAAGGGCTATGTGGGCTGATTAACATGTATATAATTAATATGTGCCAACAAGAAAGGCAAAGGCAATTTGATTTGATTCTGCACTACTGTGAAATATTTTCTGTGTCCATTATGCCTGGGCACCACACTCTGGGTTTAGGAGCTCTGCTTCCTGTCTCAGACACCATCAAGTAGGAAAGCTAGTCCCATTCAAACTAGATTCTCTTCTTGGTCACACCACCATTTTAAAGATGCAGTTTTCACTCTATGGTTAGGAACATGGTAAATAATTGAGGCGATCCATCAAGGGACATGTTCCTGATAATGAAAAATTGCATAACTCAGTGCAAGTCAATTAAAAACCACAAACTTCAGATCCTTTTTCTCAGTGAAGATTGATTTATTAGTACAGGAGGATTCTAATACAACAGGCTGGGGAGAGAGTGAATCAATTTTTTTTTTAAGTTCTAAAAATGCAGTTAAAGTTTTGACAATAAACTTGAATAGAAATTACACAATACCAAAGGAAGTCAGGTTTTTTTTTTTTTAAATAAAAAAGCATATATTGTTTTATCATAAAATGTCCGAGATGCCAGGATTTTCTAGGAATAACATCCTCGACCGCGGATACCTATTTTTCTTCTAGGGTTTTAAATGAACCTTCTTCTTTGGTTTTGCCTATACAATAAAGCTCTCCAAATTAACAAAAACAGGCCAGGATATTTTCTTTTCTTAAGTATTTGCAAAAGTAAAACTTATCTGGGTAAAACTTAAAATGTTTTTATCTGGTTGCCTATTTAGGACAGGCAATATATTCATAGAATGTGTTATCTTCAACTGTTTTGTCATTTAATGAGCAGTAATTTTATTTAGGTATGTCAAATGCTGCTTCAGTGGGCCAAGGGAAAAATACAAACCCTCAGGAGCAGAACCTTCAAAGACTTTTTTTTTTTTTTTTGGTGTTTTTTATATGCTCAAATATAAATTTAAACACCAATATCTCTAACACCAGAAACATCTAAACATTTTTTTTTTCCTCTTGAGATTCAGTCCACACTGAGTTTTGTGCTCGGCCTGACAGCTTAGGTAGGGTCAGCACTCAGGCATGACAAGTGCACAGTCCCAGGCAAGCGTGCCCATGTGACACAAACCCTCTGAAATTAAACTGCCAAAGAAAAGGAGGGATTGTGCCCTTTTTAATAGCAAAGAATGCAATCTTTAGAATTCTTCAGATTTGGAATTCCACCAGTGTTCTAGTGTTTTCTTCCTGATGTGTGAGAATGAGTAATAGTTAAAAAAAAAAAAAAAAAAAAAATCTCATCCAAAAGTAGTTCCTTTGACTTACAAGGTTCAGCATCAGATACATTGAATTCCAAAAACATCAGAGATTGGGGAAGATGAAGGGGTAAGCACTGGTGGTGGGGAGGACACAAGATTTTAAGAAATCCTCGGCCAATTTTTAATTTGCTCATACTCATTTTGTTTATTTCTGTTAAGGTATTACCCCTTCAACTGACAGCTAGGAACTGTGACATTTCATATCCCCATAAATATTTGACTTTGACTTCATAAAAAGTCCCTTGGGTCTATAATACTTTTATTCTGGTATAATCTGAAACAAATCCTTTCCTTTTAAAAATCAAACAGACCACGTTTACACACAGTTCACTATTTACAAAGCACCCAATTAAATCCTACTTAATTCTTCCACTCTAGAAATCCCATCTCCCTGGTATGTAAAATACTTATTACATTAAATGTGTGATGTTCACAAACCCTGGAGTTAACAGCTCACCTATAAAATATGACTTTCCCGGAAGGGAAGGGTCCTAAATCAATTCTATGGTGTTAAAGAAATCACACCCGGAAGTCACAGTACAAGACAGATAAATCTACTTTTAATTTTCACATGTAAAAGTTACACATCACATGAAATTGGACAGGAGCTTAGTGGTAACTGACATCGCTATAGTGAAAATCATTTTTATAAAAAAATAATCTAGATGTGGTCATCAGAATTTTTGGTCTACATAAGTTAATGTCTGAAGATCGACTTTTACCCCTGCTTGAAGGATTTTCCATTATGCTTTTATTTTTCTTCTTCTACTGATGCCTATTAATATTCTTTGGAGGAAGGAGGGCAGAAAATGTCCGTTTCCAAGAGTTTGTCCTTTGGTAGCAAGCAGAGAACATTTTTCATTTCTATGACTTAAATAATCTGTACAGATATGAAACTTCATGACATTATGCTTTAGTGTAAAATGAAGCAAGACAAGCATTTTCACTTCGATAAGAGCAGATTCTGTAGACTCCTTAGAGCCAAGCATTTCTCCATCCTATCTGCAAAACTACTCAGAATCTATTTTTTTACCTCAGTTCAAAAAAGAAACCCCACACTTAATTCTTTATATATTACACTATAAAACCCTGTATTTAAAAACTGATATGTTTTCAACATGTATACCTCAAATACAAAAGTTTCTATCTAGGTTAAAGAAAACACATCTAAATGGACTCAGGAGTTTATTTTGTAATTAAACATCTCATGCAGTCATGCAAGACCAGTACCTAAAGCTGTTACTTCCGAGCCTCAGATACTGGATACTGGGCAAAACCAAAACCAAATCAACAGCCTGACCAAACAGAAAACAGATATTAAGATATTAAGAGCTCTGCAAGGGAGCTGAAAAAATAATTTTCCAAAAGAAATATTCCCATAGATTAAAAAAACACACACATAATATTTACAAAAAATATTTAATTAAAAATATCTTATAATTACAGTAGTCTATTAAAGCGCATATACTTTCTCACACTTTATAGAACATCTCTATATATACAGGGTATGAAATGTCACTCACGTATCTATACAATATGTAACATTCTTGCAGAGAAAAAGTTCCCTGCCCTGTTATAATCATCTATTTTAAACAATAGATGTAGAACAACGTATCTACAATGCTCTGGTATATTAGTACAGCTTCAAAAACAAAAACAGTTCCCTCGTCACAATGTAGCCTCTAAAGTTGGATTCACTATTGGGTTTTCTACTTAGCAGTCCTGGCACACTTAAGCTTCAAAGTTTTAACTGCACCTCCAAAAGGGTGATAAAAATAACCACAGAAACGCACAATTCACAGCGGTTATGAAAGAAGAAACAAAAGAGAATACATACGGAGAAAGCTTGTGAACGTGCAAAAATTTAAAAGTGAGTGAAAGTTTTATTTTTCCTCTTTCTCTCTTGGAATGACGAGACGAGACAACGTTTCTAGATTTGCTGAAGTTTTTTTCCCCCTTTCCTCCGGTGGCTTTTTTCTCTCAATTTCTGCTCTGGCCCTCCCTTTCTAGGGCTCCCGGCTCGCTCATGCCCAGGCGGCCGCACACCTGTGGAAGAGGAATGAATAGGGGGGTGGGGGGGGTGTGAACCATCTCGCTGCAGACTAACTGGCGCCACCGACCAAACTCAAGACATGCTTGATCAACAACCCAAAACAAACCGCCGGGTCAGACAACACCCGCAGCCCGCAGCAGCCCAGCCAAGCGCGGAAGAGGCAAATGCGGGCTGGGCAAGGGCAGGGGAATACATTCCGGGGCGCTCGATCTGCCCGCATCTTTTTGGGTGTCAGGACGAACTGCTGAGGATGAAGGGTGGGGAGGAGAGCTGGGAGAACTCAGGACACTGGGGCAGTTTCCGCGCCCACGGGGTGCCCTCCCTCGGAGGTACAGGGGACCAGTGGAGCCTGTTGGTCGCAGCGAGAGAAACGCGGCGCCGGGGACGGTAGGTGATGAGTCTCAGCAAAGGGACCCCAGAGTTGGAAAGCAAAGTGCGGATTGCCTTTCTAACTGGGTGACAGGGAAGGTGTTGGGTTTCCACTGGGTTTAACGTTCTGAAATGCTGGGAGACAAAGATCACCAGGGTGGTGCACCAGCCACCGGGGAGAAGCGACCCTAGTGATTCACCACTCCCATTTCGGGACCTGAGCGCTCACCTGGCCAGTGCGGCTCAGCGGCACAGAATGCTGTCGCCCTGCTTGTTCACGGCGCCGGCCTGGAACAACAACCCCAACACCAAGGGAAAGGTTAGGGTGTGCAGACGACGATGTCATCACCGCCCGGGAGCCGTCCTGGGAAACTAGGCAGGCGCGCAGAGTCCCCACCCCACCCAAAGATAGCTAGGAAAGCTCCCTGAGCTGCAAGGGACAGTCCCAGAGACTCACGGCTCCAAGTCCCAACCGGCTCTAGCACCAGGACTTGCGATCACCCAGCCTAGCAGGCGGCTCCCGGTGGAGAGCCGGGAAGCCGCTGCCATTCCCCGGGAGCAGGGGGACCACCCGTATCTTGCCGCCCCGCCAACCGCCCTCGCGATGAACCCCCTTGGGTGGGGGCATCCTCCGAGGCTACTCACCGGGTCAGTGTTGAGCGCGGTGAGCGGGGTCCGCGGTGGCGCGGTTGGACAAGCTCCGGTCGGGTGGAGAGGTGGCGCGGGCGGTGGTGGCTGTCTCAGCAGAGCAGGGTGCGTCTCCAGAGCCAGCTGCAGGTCCAGGATGTAGTCGATAACGTGCTGCAGGATCTCCACTTTGCTGACTTTCTTGTTGGGCGGGATGGTGGGCACGAGCCTCCGCAGGCGGCTGTAGCAGTCGTTCATATCACACTGCAGGCACAGCGCTGGCTCGTCGGCCGCCGCCTCGGCTGCTTTGCAGCGAGCTGCCGCGGCTGCTGCGGCGGCAGCCGCTGAGCCACCCAAGCTGTGGCCATGCTCCGCTAGGCAGCGTAGCGCCAGCTCCCCGCCGCCGCAGCCCGACGGCGCCTTTCGGCCCGAGGGGCGCACCGGGCTCACCGCCTTCATCGCGCGCGTCCTGTGCGAGGAGACCTGCTGGGGGACGAGCGGTTGAGAGAGCTCCGGGTCCCCGCCCGCGATGCGCTTTGCTCCCCTCGCCTGCGCGTCCGGCGCGCTCGCAGCACCCGGTGACTCCGAGCCCCAGAAATCGACGGGAGGGTCGCTCTAGGTTTTGGCAAGGGGATCTCAGTTATCAGTGAACGACACTCGGCCCGAAGCAAAGGATTAGAAAAATCAAAAGCCCTAGAGAAAAAATAAAGTAGCCCACCCTGGTCTGAGTCGTTCCCTTCCGAGCTCCGACTAAGGTACAGAGCCACCACTGCGCTCCACTAGCCGGCGACTGCCCTCTCTAAGTAACGACTTCCAACCGCGCCACCCCGCTCAACGTCTTCGCCTAGCTCGCGCAGCAGTATTTGTAGAGCCGCGCGCCCTGGGGGCGGGGCCAGCGCGCGGGCCGGGTCGCCCAGAGAACCGGACGCAGGCGAGCTGGGCTCACAGGCGGTGGCGCGGAGGGAGGTGGAGAGGGCGGGGCGCTGGGCAACCCGAGTGCGGGGATGGGCGGCGGGGTCGGGAGTGACTAGCCAATCAGAAGGCCAGTGCCACCTTGGGGAATGACGCTCGGGCCAATGGGAAGGGCACTCCATTTCGTCAACGCTGTGGGAGGGGATCTGAGAAAATGAGAACTGGGTGGGAGTCGGGCCAGGATGGAGAGTGCCCTAGGGAGGGAAAGAGACAGAGAGAAGTTCCTGTGAAGAACTAGGGGAATGTTACTGTCTGGAATGCCTCCTCCAAGGGCCTAGGCTGCTGAGGGACTCTGCTCCTTGCTTGCAGATCCCTTGTCATTCTTCAAAGTGAGGTGCTTACCCCCGCCCCCCAGGCTACCCATTCCTAAGATTCTAGTGCCTTCAGAACGACTTGTTTTCAAGAAGCACGGTGCTTCATTTGTCTGTTACCTCCCCCCATCATCATTCATCTTTGCACAATTGCAGAGCTCATATAATTGAATGGAATGGGTAGCCTTTCCATATGTATGTTTGCATATATATGCACGCTAAAGAAAAAATATAGGAAAAGAATGCCGGAAGCCAGATCAAATGCAGGATTTCTGATGAAGGGAAATACACTTAAAACAACATCCAAGATCGTGGTGCGTTTTTCTTGGACCTTTCCAGATGCATAAGTGGGCTTAAGACATGCAATTGCTTTGTGAGCGTTAAATTAGAGCATGCAAAAATTTAAAAATGCACAGACACAAAGTGTTTTAAATCCACCATGGCATATAATATTAATCTGGTTTATATAAAATTTATACCTGTAACTTAATTTAAACCATTAATGCATAGCTTCACGTATTTTTAGCATACCTTGCTTTGAATAAGGGCATAGAATACTTTAGAGGCTTCCCTGTATGGCTACAAAATATTAACATTCGCATCTCCAGTCCCTGGGCTCCTGCCTGGCTCCACCCTGTTACAAGGCTTGTTCCTTTAAGGTCTCTCTCTCTCTCTCTCTCTCTCTCTCTCTCTGTGTGTTAGCTTTTTTTTTTTTTTTTTTTTTTTTTTTTTTTTTTTTTTTTTTTTTTTTTTTTTTTTTTTTTTTTTTTTTTTTTTTTTTTTTTTTTTTTTTTTTTTTTTTTTTTTTTTTTTTTTTTTTTTTTTTTTGGTAAGCAAAAAGGCAGTTCTTCAAGGTTTCAAGAATAAGTGTTGCTTATGTGTCCCCTCAAGAAAAAAAAAAATCCAGCTTTTCAGATAGCAAGGAGCATAAAGCCCACAGCTCACGGGAAATGAATTTTGAGTGCTTCCCCCTACAAGTCCTTCCCACCCTTAGACATGCTTGGAGATGAATTAACCAGAGAATTTTCTTTCTTCCCATACATGACATGGACTGGTGCCTTCATTTTCACTGATAATTGAAAGAGATGTGGTCTTCAATTTTTCTGGCCTCCCCTGGATGGGCTTCCTTCTCCTATCTGCCTCTCAGAACTCCAGTGCCCGTACTGAAAAAGTATTTTGTTTTGCCACACATGTACATCATGACTATTTGGCCATTATTTTCCCAGAGTTCATTCTGTTTTCTTGATGAAATGGAGTGGACTATTAAATACAATTTTCAAACATGGATACAACAATCTTCCTCTCCCCAAATCCTTAGAGGCTACTGTCCCTAATTATTGGAAACAAATGACATTTTGTACACAATCTCCATCCATACTTACTGAGAAAATCAGTTATAAAATGCAAAGTAGCATTCTCTCCCAAAGTCATAAACATTCTTAATAAAAACACGCACATAGAGAACTGGATAGAAGTGGGGGAGTCCAGGTGGGAAAAAGCTGGGTATTTGTCATCACCACATCTGATTCTGGGAATAGATAGATACACATATACATACTTATATACCTGAATGTTCTATCATGGTTTTTTTGGGGGGGAAAAAAACCACACTATGTCGAGAACACACACAAAGCACCAAAAGTTTATCTAGGTTAACCTTACCAACAATAAAACTAAAGTTGTAAATACGTGACAAGTCTTAGATTTTTCTCTATCTCAGAGATCCATACCCTTGCCTGTGCCAAACGTCAGTCTCAGGCCTTGTTGTAGAGCAGGGCTTAAAGGTAGAGGTGTTGGGTTACCTTGATGGAACAGAGTTCTAAGGAATGATCTTCAGTAATGATCAAGAGCACCAGGAAAAAATGTGATCTCCGAACCCTGTTGATGCAGAAGGCAGAGGCAGCTATTGTGTGCTTCGTTTTGAAGGTCAGAAGACATGAAGATGATAAAAAATTAAAGTGCTACATAAAACAGTAAACAATGGGATTAAGGAATACGATCTTGTACTTATAGGCCTAGGAAACCAGAGAACACTGGAGTTCATGCAACATATTTTTTTTTTTTTAATTCTTAGACATAGACACTTAGATGACAGCAAAACTTAAATTAAAAACAAAACCGATTCTGTGTTCAGTAATTACCAGAATTTAAATTAACCTTGTCAGCTTGTCAATAATCTTGTTACTGCTTCAAGGAACCATAGCTTGCCCATGACTCTTCCTTTTACAGAAAAGTCTTTTTCTCATTGTAAAAATGAGGTAGGCTAGCCCAAATTCATTGCTATGGAAGTGCTAGAGACTCAGAATTTACCAGAATGAAACAGTTCACTGAATTTAAGGTGCCTCGGTGATTAAGGACATGTATACACCCACCCTCCTGAAAGATCTGCAGGACTGTCTTGAGGGACCTTTAAGGGTTCATCAGACCCTCGCAGAACACTTAGCATCTCAGTGCCCTGTGTTTGCAAGAGCACCTAAGCATAATGCACACTGTTCAGCCTGTAAGTCCTCTGAAGACTCTATCTTTCTTTCTCTAAAGCCCAGACATAGAGGAACATGTGTTCCCATGGCCTACTTTCCTCTACAGGACAGAAGTGGTCACAGGAGACACCTGCATTCTTTCAGGGCACTGGGAAACATTATGAACTCTCTCGTTGGAATGTCCCTTGCTCCGAAAGAGTGAGCTAGGGAAATACAATTCAAGTTCAAGGCTGTACTTACCAGGCACCTGCATATTTGCATGTGCCAGTGTTGCTGATATGCATCTAGGAAACATTGACAACTTCTTGGTGTACTCAATCTTAGAAAGGGTAAATAAGACAACGACTTTACATATTGAACATGGGTGGGCAGATGTGATCATCAAAAATGCCTTATTTTTTTAAGGCATTAGAAGTAGGTAAATTTTCAAAAGCATTTCTCATATTAAAACCAGAAACAAATGGAAGAGATAAATTTTAGTGAATGCTAACAGTCTGCACTCAATTTATACATCTCAGCCTAATACTTTCATATTATTAAATACCTGTACAACTTTTATATTTTATGTCTGTGACACATACATTTCAGTAAATATATGATGTGTGGTCTCTACAAAAATTATGTTAAGTCCTGAGGACTATGTCTGGCAGCTAGCAAGTGGCCAGTGTTAGAATTTGTTGTTAATTTTGGCCAATATTATTTCCTAATACTTTGTGTTTTGTTCATTTAACAGTGTCTTTGGGGAGCAGTTGTTTATGTTTTCATATTAACAAGGTTGAGCTTATCAATTCATTCTCTTAGGACTCTGAACCATTTTTCCTAACAGAAGCTGGGGAGGCTTTCCCCTGTTTCCCTCTAAGTGTCCAGTATTTCCAGGCAGGTCTGGTTTTATGGCATGTGACTTCTGAACACACAGAGGATCATAGGACTGGAAGGGCCCCTGAGAGCCACAACACTCTTCAGTTGCCATCTTGAAATTCTTAGCCATCATTTTATTTATTTATTTACTTTTCTTTTTGAGATAGGGTCTTGTGTAGCTGAGGCTTGCCTTAAACTCACCGCACGGCAGAGGCTAGACTTGAGTTTCTGATTCTTCTGCTGCGATTATAGGTATGCATCACTGTGCCTGAGTTTTTTAAAGCAATATTTGAACAAGGGGGAAAGTGAGCTTTTAGTTTTGCATTGAAGTTCACAAGTTAAGTGGTTGATCACTGTTTTCTGATTATGTTTAAGTCTGTTATCTTTCTGTTGCATATGTGGTACAAGTTAATGACAGATGTCAACACTTAGGCATTTTGATTCAACTGTTCTAGATAGAGAAGCAATCTTTTGTTCCTGACATTGCCTTGACACCTTCTTCAAGTCAGCTGAAGACACATGTTGTTACCTAGCCTTGAAACTGTGTTCCATTAACCTCTTTGTTTTTGTACCACAACCACATTGTCTTGATCAGGGTAGCTTTATGATGAAAAACACTAGCTGGAAAGCAGCTAGTGTGGGTCAATACGACCTTCTAACAGATTTTGGTTTGGGGCTGTCCTGGCTGAGTACATCCCATTCCCATGTGACTTTTAGAGAGCATTTTTGAAGTACTTTACAGAAAATTTATATGAAAAACATGCAAGGACTGAAAGCAACTCAGAGGCAGGTGGAGCACTTGCCTCTCATGAATATCACACACACATACACACACACACAGACACACACACACACACTATACCCAGGAAAAGTAAAGTGCTCTCAAAACTCAATAATAAGAACCTGATGAGTGTTGAAAGTTTGCAGAGAAACTGGAATTATCAGACACTGCTGGTGGGGATGAGTGACCATGAAGAAATGAAGAGGTGGAGGAAGGATGGATATGTCCATCATTTCCCTCAATCTGTACCATATTGCTATGAGTCAGGTATCACAGCTTTAACCAAGTGCTGGGAAGCTACACTCCCAAGTAGGCACAGGGCAGATACTGACTGACTGTAACAGCTAGCCCATCATTTGCTGTAAATGCATTGCCAACATCTCCTAAGGTCTCAGACTATTCTGCAATGAGATGATTCAAGGCCCTGAGATGAAACCTGAGCATGTGAAAGGCCTTTCTTTTGTGCAATTGCTAGATCCATGTTCTGTCTCCGTGTCCACCCTAGTTGTAGCCTCTGCTGTCTGGATCACCTCAAATTTGCAGCTGCTTTGGGGAAACACCCAGTGGGTGGGAAAGATAAGAGGCTTCATCATATGTCCCTGAGAGGGATCAGGAGATAAAAGGGTTTGTTCAGCAAGCTTGACGACCTGAGATTGGTCCCTCGAACCTACAGTGGAAGGGGACACACACACACACAAACACACACACACACACACACACACACACACACACACACACACACACACACACACTCTCTCTCTCTCTTTGGAAAAGGAGGCTCAATCATTTCATATTAAGGTGTTTTACTACTTTTTCCCCTCAACACACTCTTCTTGGGAAGGAAGCAGAATGAAGCATCTCTTTTATGCCTTCCACAGCAAAAATTTCCAATACATACTCTATTTTTTTCACTTAAATTTTATTGTATGATCTGTGTAGGCTCAGTGTCTCCATCTAACAGCAAAAAGATTCACCAGGAAGACTGAAAATTTACTACTCTGGAAGCTCCAGAAAATGATCAGTCAATAAACAATGGGAATAATACAGTAAGATGCTTGAACACATGGGATACTCAAAACCTCCTAATGTTTATGCCGTCAATGAAAGGGGCTCAGACTAAGGAAATGGTTATGGAAATGCCAAAGACATAAGTACTCATGTTAGCTGCTCATCATCCTTTAGCAGAGAGAGAGAGAGAGACCAGAATTATTATTATTACAATTTAACTCATCCCAATGGAGCTTGTTATGTATCTACCTGCTGCTTTCCTGACCCAGGAAATGTTTGGAAAGCCATCACCAAGTACGAAAGGCCTTTACCTCCATTTCCCTCTATCCAAAAGAAAATAAAGAGTAATTTCATGCTGGAGAAACCTGTACTTAAATGCATTTTAACTACTCAGAGGAAAAAACGAAATAAACAGTGCTTCAAAGCATATAATTGAGTAGTGAAGTTCCTCTGCCTACATCTACCTTGACAGAAAGATTTTTTTTTTTTTCCTATTTGGCTGATATCTAGGTCAAGGTTGATAGAAGCAGATGCAATGTTCAAGAGAGTTGCATCTTTTTTCCCTCTGGAGAGGAACTTGGTAACATTTTTGTAGGTTATCACTGGATGTTGGAGAGAATGTAATATCAATGATCTTCATCCTCTTAGTAGGAAATAACTGTGTGCAGTCAATAAATGGTATGAAAACTCACTTGTATGTCAAATTATCAAAGCAATTAGTTTTTCCTACTAGCAAAGCACATGTGCAATAAATCCCTAAGGAATTTACAGGTGAAGAGTTGGCAGACAGGAAACTGGCTTGACTCAGCTTCATCAACACTGGTGGCTCAGCAAACTATGTCTTCAACACAGTGCTGTGAGAAACAGCACTTCAATAGAAACAGATCAAATGTATAGCTTTGTGAGGGGTTTTGAGTGAAAATGTCTCCTATGGGCTCAGGCATTTGAATACTTGGTATCCAGTTGGTGGCACTGTTGTGTGTGTGTGTGGGGGTGCTGCTGTTTGCTGGATGAATGACATCACTAGGCGCTGGCTTTGTGAGTTCATCATCTTTCTCACTTCCAGTTCTCTCTCTGCTTTGTGCGTGCAGTTAGCCTCTTAGCTTCCTGCTACTACTACCTGCGGCCAGGCTGACCTTTTATTAAACCTCCAACCCTTGGGAACTTATCAAGATGCTCTTCTGGTGTGATAAAATACTGTGACCAACATCTTAAGAAAGAAAGTTTATTTTGGCTGAAAATTCTGGGGGAGGGGAGAGAGAGACAGAGACAGAGAGAGAGAGAGAGAGAGAGAGAGAGAGAGAGAGAGAGAGAGAGAGAGAGAGAGAGAGAGAGAGAGAATAGGAAGCAGAACAAGGATATAAGTTTCCAAAACAGCCTAGTGCCCTGCTTCCTCCAGCAAAGTTCTGTCTCCTAAAGACTCCGTAACCTTGCCAAACAGCACCACCAACTGGCAACTTTATGATTAAATACACATGACTATGGGGGACATTTCCATCCAAACTATCATATGTGTAATTCTCTGTTTACACTGTTTTTGTCATTAGGGAAAAAAATATGATAAGTACTGTGATAACATGGCAAACATGCAAAATGTGTTTTCTTTAATTTGATATTAAAGAAATTTACTGAAATGTTTCTTTTGTTAATACCAGTCATGAATCTGTTCTATTTTTATCAGTAATCTGTAACCCAAAACACACAAGATGCTTTTGCTTGTTGGCAGATGGTTAAGTACATGATCTTTGTGGCCAGTATTGCCCACTAATGTTTTCCCCAAACTCTCATCTTTTCTCTGGGAACAGGGTTGGAAGAATGGTAACACTTTCTTTACCCAGCTTTTCAAAAAACACACAAACTGACATGGAAATAAAGGTCATCCTCAAGTTCCTGTGCAGGAATAACCTGTCTTATTAATTATGAAGATCAATGATATATGTGCTTAAAACCTCCAATTATGAAACTTAACTCTTCATCCCTACTTTGTGGGTGCAGGTTTACACATTTGTGTGCATGTGTGCATTTGTATGTGTCTCTGTGCAAGCCAGGGGGAGCTGTCTTCAGACACTCTTTACCTTGTTCTTTTGAGGCAGGGTCTCTCACTGCTTCTGACACTCTCAGATTCAGGGAGACTGGCTGTTCAGTAAGCTCCATTTCACTCTCTGCCTCCCTTGGGCTGGAATTCCAGATGTGAGCCATCATGCCTGCCTTTTAATGTATGTGTTGGGATCTAAAATCAAGTTCCCATGTTTGTGTGGCAAGTACTCTACTGACTGAGTAACTCTCTAGTTCTGTTAAGATCGTCTGTTTACTCATTCCCAAAACTGTTTCAACTGAATTAAATTTAGTTCTAGTTAATCTGACACAAACTTATCCTGTTTATCTATTCTATCACAGAATTGAACTTAGAAAGAAAGCAAATTTTTACTTATTTTCAAGATTTACTTATCCTGGTGAATCTTGCTATGTAAAAAAGTAAACAAATTTGTTATTGTGATGTCCTGTGTTCTGTACAGAAACACAGGTCTGGATAGGACACAGTTGGGGCAAAATCACAGCATAAGGAATAACCACAACTGAATGGCAAGGGGGACGTCGTCAGTGGGAGATAGAGTGCATGCCGATGCTCAGAGGCGAACCTTAAAAGTCTTGTCATCTGTTTCAGTCTGAGCTTCAGCACTGGTTCCTTATAATCTATCAGTGCTTTTCTTCCTCACCTCAGGACGGTCCTTCCCATTTAAAGGCTTTTCCATTTACCCTTCTTCCAATACAGTCATCTACTGTTGCATGCACACCATAGGACTTAGTGATACACAGCCTCTCATCCAGAAAGCCCCTATCTCATTCACTCCCTGAATATGAGTATTATATTACAGAATAAAGTATACACTGTAAAAATAAAAAATACAGATCAACATACAGATTAAATTAAGCCCACCCATGAACCACATCTAAAATAAATAGCCTTTGTTTATTTTATTACAAAAATTTTCAGTTTACTATTATATGTATAAATACTATGCAAATGACTTATTTATGAAATAAAAATTATAGTGTACAATACTTGTAAATCTATTTTTCTCTTCATATAATGTAAAAATGTTTTCTAAATGATAGTTACTTGTTTATGTCCTAATTTTTAGGGTTGCATCATATTCTCTTACATGAATAATCATAGCTTATTTAACAAACATGACTTTGCAAATATTTCTATTGTTTCCATTCTTGCTGTGTGTTCTTATCAAGTCCAATGTGCACATTTCCTCTTAATATTGCATATTACATAATGGTTGGCATTTTTTGATATGCTACTGTGCAATTATTTGTGGGCTAAGTCATTCTGCTGGGTTTGGGCGTGCCCCTGGAATTTGTGTGCTGGAAATGTAGTCCTCTCTCATATGTTAATGATGGGAGTGAGGCCTTTGGGAGGTGACTGAATCATGCCAGCCCAGCCTTTCTGAATAGAACAATCCATTCAGGGACTGAGAGAGTCCTGAGACAGTGACAGAGTGAATTAGCTATCTTGAGAGAGGGGCTGTAATAAAAGCTGGACTGGCCAGTTTTCATCACACCTTACCATTTGAAGCACTGCTTGGAACTTTACAGAGTCCCTTTGAGTAACGGTGCCTATCTGGAACAGGCTCTAGACCTTGAACTTACAAGGTCCTAGAACTATAGGAAATAAATGCCTTTTCTTGATACATTATCTCATCTCAGATATTTTTATTACAGCAACAGGAAACAATCTCTCTATGTCACTGTCTGTGTGTGTACACAAGTGTATGTGTGCACGTGTGTGCGCCATGGTGCATGTGGTGCATATCAGTCATTTCTTTCCCTTCCACTGTGTGTTCCAGTGACCAAACTCAGGGCACTGGGCAGCAGTTGTCCTTAAGCACTAGACCACCCAGCTGGTCGAGAAAACACTCCCTAAACAGTTGGGATTGCATATGCTCAGTCTTCCATGAAGCCGCAGTACTATCTGCATTTTCAGACAATTCCAGATCTGAGGGATGAAGAAGCAAGTAATGCAAAGGTGGCATCCAGCTAAGCGACCCTTCAAGGGTCTTTTCACTGGTGGGTGGCACCTGGCTGAGGAGGGAAGTGGCTCAGGGCCAGTCTCTAGCTGTCCTCATTCCCATATTGTGAACAAAAATCTCAGATCCAGAATCCTCAGCTTTCCTGTTCCTACTTTTGTTTTAAAATCCTTCTACCAAGGACTATAAAGCACCCTGAACATGACCTATTTTTTTAGCCCAAGAAGGAAAATTTGGATTAGCGATTGTCAATTATCTCTGTACAACACTAACTGATAAATGCCTGAGCTTTTCAAAGATAACACAGGGGCACAAGCAAGGATTCGGGGCTGACACTTGGGAAAGCAAGTCCAAGCAGCCAAATGCATCTGTATTTGAACTAATGAGCTAATGTAACAACAGCTGCTAGATGTGCTACATTTCCTAGGTGAACACATAGAATTTACTCTGTATTCAGATATTTACACTTGGGAGTTTGGACTGAAAATTATCTAGGTCACTTCCAAATGCAGAATTCTATGACCTAATCATCTTTTTACATCACCATGCACAGTATTTTCTCTTTATTTGAGGACTTCAGTGGCTTTGCAATTTTAGGTGCAGTGAAATGCTTCACTAGTTTACACTCTTAAAGATTTATTTATTTTTATTTTATATGTATGAGTGTTTGACCTGCATATATGTCTGAATAACATATGCACACCCAGGGCTCACAAAAGCCAGAAGGTTTCTGACCCTCCAGGATTGGAGTTACAGACAGTTGTGAGTCTTCATGTATGTGTTTAGAACCAAACTCAGGTCCTTTGCAAGAAGAACAAGTTCTCTAAACCACTGGGCCATCTCAGCAGCCCTCATAGGCACTTCTAAATACCTCAGGTTACTTTAGGGCCAGCAGTCAAGAGTAAATGGGCACCTTACTGATAAAGGTGGTTGCCCAGTATGAGTGATACTATTATTTCATCTTGCAAAAGTGCAGTGTTTATTTTCAAGCACCGAGCTTGATGCCTGTGCTCTGTGCATTGCTGTTCAGTGCTGGTCTCAACTATACATGCTGCATTTTCTACAGAGAGAGTTAGTTTCTGCCATCAAACCCATCAAACTAAGACCTTATATATTTAATATATATATAAGACCTTATATATTTAATACAATACTTACAAGTTAGCAAATAGAAAAACATGTAACATCTTCAGACCACTATGGCTGTTAATTTTTGCATGATGCCAACTCAACACGGTAAAGAATGGATTTTTTTTTCCAGAAATTGACAAACAATCCAAGTTTTTTAAAAATTCAAATTATACATATGTACATACATAAATATATTATTGCAAGAGTACTGTGCTATGTATCAGTAACAGCAATACTCTCTCTAGGCTCTGGAATAATTTGAATAAAACTGAAGAGAAGGCCAGTATGCTCTATTAAACAAACAGAAAGAAAGAAAGTGAGAAAAACAGAGAGACAGAGAGGAAGAGGGGAAGGGAGGGCAGAAGGGAAGGAGGGAGGGAGGGAGGGAAGAGATGAGATAAAAGGCACTAAAAAAGCAAAATTCTGTCACTGCTGTGTCGGCTGGCAGGCATGGTTCTTAGTGCCTCAGTCACCATCTGAGAAGGAGACATTCCAGAGTTGCATCATTAAAATCAGCCCTGATGGAGGCCAGTCTCACTGCCTTCTCAGAACATGGAGAATGGCTCTAGAGGATCAATTCTGATTTCTATAACCTGTGAAGAAAATTAGTCCCACCACCCCAGGGTCCTGTTGTATAGATGAATTCTGGATGTCTGACATTTTTTTATTGGCACTAGACACAAAGAAGTTGAGTTTGTACAGCTCTAAGGTGGATCTGCAACAACTCACTTCATAGGCAGGGGTGTTGTATGATCAGACTCAGTCTTCTAATTAAATCAGGGAAACAGCTTCCTTAGGACCATGTTACATTATGACCACAATGAACAGTCTGCTTTGTTCACTTTTGCATCTTTTCAAACATATAAGGTATTTAATTCTTAAAGAGGCTTGACTTGTTAGAATTATCATTAATTCATTACACCAGTCCTTCCATTTCCCCTGGAAACAGAAACTTTCATAATAAATAACAACAGTACTAACAACAACAGCAACATAATGCTTTGGTCTGTTTTGTTTACAATACTATAATACCATGGGCCTAATGACTTATAATGAAAAGATAATGACTCATACGTCTATAAGTTCAATATTAAGGCGCCAACATCAGGTGAAGGCTTTGCTTCTCTATCTGTGCCGTATCCCATGGCAGAAAGGCAAAGACAGAGGTAAAGAAAGTGAGCAGCCAAGAGTCACCCCTTAAAGAAAACATTCCTAAACTAACCAACCAGTTCTGTCAATACTTTTAGTCTGTTTGTGAGAGTGGTATCCCCTGACTCAAAGAGCCCTTAAGGGTCCCATCTCTTGGTGCTGCTGCATTTTTGAAGCTTGAGTATCTAACATATTGATTTTGGGAAACTTGTTCAAACAATAGCAAACATATATTTTATTCTGTCAGTAGGTCCAAAGGGCATGTGAGATGGATGGGTTAGCAGGTACAGATATTCTCCAGTAAACCTGAGAACCTTGGTTTGACCCCCAGAATTCACACAGTGGAAAGAGAGAGCCAGCTCTCACAACCTGTCTTTTGACATCTGCACATACACACCCCCCCACACACACATCTATGCACATGCATATACAAAAGTAGACAAATGTAAAATTAAAAAAAATAGATCATAGGAATGTTATCTGATGTGTAAATATGAGTTATTTTAATGAAATGATGAGTAAAATTCTCTTACATCATCTTAAAAATCACTAGCACAGTGATAGCCTTGGCAAAATGGCAGGGGTTGAGCTGAGAGTGGGCTACATGGTCCCCAAATGTTGTACACAATCTCCTGAGTAATTGCTTTAAATGTAAACATCTGGGTACCGTCTCCAGTTGTTAAGTTTCATGTGATTGAGATATAGGGAATAAAGGATGATATTTTAAAAAAATAAACAGTTAAGTTTAGCAGTAGATATTTTAAAATATTATACATGGGGGTTATTAAGACTATAAAATGTGTATAATTCATGACAGAATTTTTGAGTATTATTGAGGCAAATAGTTCACAAGTCAAAATATTGTGTGTAGGAACACACTGAAGGGAACTAAGTTGAGATGAATGATGAAGTTAATGGTGATGGTAGTGATGGTGATGGTGGTAGTGATGGTGATGACGATGGTGGTGAATGTGATGGTGGTGATGATGGTGGTGATAGTGATGATGATGGTGACAATTGTGATGGTGACAATCGTGATGCTGATGATGTTAACAGTACATAGTACAGTACTAGTACCTTCTGATTACTGAATGGTTTAGGCTCAATGATTCCTTTATTTTTTGATGACTGGTTGACTATATCATTAACATTAGAAAGCAGCTTTACATATAAATATGATACAAAGAACAATCTAGAGAGATTATCTCAGAACAAAGATGGGTAAAATCAGTTACCATTTTCCCATTGGTAAAGGAAATACTGGAATGAAAAGTACAAGAATTCAGTCCTAGGCAGAGAGATTAACTATCTGTTCTACAATGATATAATACACACACACACACACACACATATAATACATGTATATATTCACAAATGTGTGTATTCACCTCTTGTAAATATAACTTGCTTATCATTTAAATGGGAATATTCAAATACATGCTAAAATTTCTTTTTCTCAGATATTTTGTTACAGCAACAAGAAAAATAACTGACACACTATGTACTACCAGATGGCATGTTCTAGAAAATGACTTTAGCTAGAGAAGAGCTCCTGGTTCAAGGAGTGAGTTCTATATTACTTCACTGTCTATACCTTTGGGAGGAAAAAAAAGAACACTCAAGGAATGTTGAAAGAGTGGCCACTGACAAAGGAGAGTCAACGGAGGAGGCTGTGTGGGTCAGTCAGGTCAGCAGATGGCGGGATTCAGACTAGAAGAAGCTTCACTCTCTAGGAAAGATCTCATCAGAAATGGGGCACCACTTACATACCTTAATACCTCCTAGCAGGAAAAAAGAAGATTTAAATTTGATGTATTCAAAATATAGATGGGAACTTGGCAACTTTTGCAGAACATTATCTAGTCATTTCTTCAAGGCTTTCTGTTTTTCAGTCACCTGGGAGTTGAAAAAACTAACCCAATATGTCGGCTTCCCACATGGAAGAACAAGTACATGAAGGGTCCTCTCAAAAGCCTTCACGTACAGCCTGGCAGGGTGGTGCATAGCTCCAGCCATAGCGTGTGGGAGGATATGGGTTCAAGGTCAGTTTGGGATAACTAGTTACAGTCCAGTCTGGGTTATAGTCTGAGACCTTGTCTCAAAATCAAAAACAGAGACAGAAAAAAACAAAAACAAAACCCGAAAGCAAAGTTTCTAAGTAAAAGCCCTCCCACGTTGTCTTGCCTGTGTATATCCCTGGATTCCCTTGTAAACAGAACGCGTGGATGGATGTACCAACTGAACTCTGATTAAGACACATTGTAGCGCCAGTCTGGTTGGCTCATGGTGCTCCTGGCATTCCTTAGCCTGCACATGAGACCGGAGATGTGTAATTTAAAACTCCTCCTATCAGCTGCCCTCTTTCATCTCCCTTGCTTTACCCAGGGAGCATTCAGCTGCTTGCCAGGTGGTCTGTGAGGTCACCTGGAACTTTTTTCACTCACTCCCTAATGGTAAGCAGAAAACAGTTCTGACAGCCACCTGGAAACTGGGTGTGGGTCTAAATTGTTTCTATGTCTAGATACTCTTTAGAGATCACACAAAACACTTCCCAGCTAGGTTGTTCCCCTATGTCGTTCCTCTGTTGGATCCCTTTTGTCTCTGGATTCCAGCATCTGAGTTGCAAGAATATTTTTGTACACTCTACAGACAATGCTCTTCTTGTAGGCTCCAGAGGGGGGAAAAGACTCTTTTATTAGTTGATGGTCTTGGATAAGAATGGAGTGCTTTATGATTTTATTATAAAGTTTAGATTCCCTAGAGCATAGATATGCAGGCACTTAGGTTAATGATTGGCTATTTCACATTTCTGGATACTTAAACATTTTTGTTCATCAGCTCATGAAGGATACTGCCTGCCGTGCCAGCCTGTGTGCTTATTTTATTATAATATTAATGCTAATTTATATCAGAGGCCACTTTTATTTGCTGTTCTGTTGAGTACTGTGATGTGGGGACTATGGATGATGACTTTCCTGTGTCTTTCCAGCTTAATGAGGGGTCTGGAGACTCTCAGCTCTAGGTAAGGACAGTGCATGTATAAAACAAGCATGATGTATGAATGGCTCCTATGATACATGCACAAATGTAAAACCCACAAGAAAGGCAAGAGGAGCTAAGGGCAGAGGTGAAGGAGACCACCTGTTTCTCTGCCAAAGGGACATGTCAAGCTGTGGGATACAGTGGATCTGCCACCAGAGAATCTGACTTTTCAGAAGGTGACAATTGCTTTAAACATAGTTCTTATCATCCTTCATAATTCTTTAAAAATAAATGTTGTTTGGAATATTTCAGTTTTACAGAGAAATTACAAAGAGATAACAAAGACATTCTCACTCTCTGCCCAGTTTCCCCAGGTGCCAACATTATGCACAACTATGATGTACTGTGGCTAATTGTGTGAGTGCTAGCTAAACCAGAGCAGACTTCAGAAGTCCTTCCTGTTTCATTTTTGTTTGTTGGTGGAGGCAGAGCCTCTCTCTGTAGCCCAGGCTGGTCTTTAATACGCAGAAATCCTCCTGCCTCAGCTTCAAAGGTTACTGAGATTATAGGCATGCACCATCACAGCCAGACATTTTTTGACTTGGTACATTTCTCCAAATAGGACTTGAAATTGTTTCTAGATTTTTTTTCCTGTTGTTGTTCCTGATTTTAAAAAAGTAAAACTACAGGTAAATCTGTAAAGGCCCACTATATAGTAACTGAGATCTATAGCCAGAAAGAGTAAGTAAAAACCTCAAAAGAGCTTTAAAGACTAGAGTTATTACTACATTTCACTATGAGTAACTACATATAAGTTTCCAGTGCTATGGTCAGAACATCTTCTATTTTCCTTTATCATCAAGATCCAACAAACCAGTTTAAACTGTGATGTGCTCCTAGTCTTAAGTGATGGGCAGTATCTCTGAGAGATTTGGCAGCAGTGTGTCAGAGAGACACACTTTATAAAATTCTGAGAAATAGATAACTTTTATTCATAGGTAGTACCTTGAATCTTTCCGGGTCATCCCATTACCCTTGAACTGTGCCATGATATTTCTTTTATTCATTAATTCATCCACAACACTGAGAACTAGTTACACACTGGACACTGGCCTAGGAGCTCTATGGCCCCACAGTCTGGTCCATCTGTGATCACTAGGTTTAACTGACAGTTGCTAATTCAGGCTTTCTTTGACTGCCAAGAAAAGAAATCACAGAGCTCTTACACATGGTTGAGAGCACTGATGGGAAAGTCATGGAGCTAGGTGTCGCTTTGATAAGTGGTGATAAAGTGAGGCTTCCTGTCTGGCTGTAGCAAATGCCCTGCCTGGGAGGCATAGCAGAAACTAGGGGTAGACATACAGGTGCCTTAGAATGGGGAAGGCCTTGGGTGCTGACCAAAGGATCTGGACTCACCAAGAAGATGGGAAATGAGTGGCAACATGCGCATTTGGACAGATGAGTGTGGATTATGTGAGAACAGCTGTGTGGCAGGGAGACAAGAAGACACATTTGGGTATCGCTGGTTCAGGGTTCAACCCATAACAATATATTTTCTTTATTCTATATTTATCTATTTACTTCTGTATTCTAAGTCTTTTTTTAACCAATATTTAAATAATCCTTTTAAGAGTAGACTGAAATGCTTATTCCTAAGGAGGCTTCTCCCCAGCTCCTGCATAGACATACCTGCTTCCCTTACTCCTCCTTAGACACTTCTAGCCACTTAGCCCCAAAGCTACACAGTCCAGAACTCCACTACAATATCGTGGAGTTGTTGTTCATGTTTGTTCCCCAACTGCAGTGAGATTCTGTGACTGAGGTCAATTGCATAACTGATTCTTATAATGCATTTTGCATACATAAGCATCTCTCTTCTTAAAGAAGAGATGTTATTATTTTTAATTGTATGTATGTGTGTATGTCTGTGTGAGTGTATGACCAAGGAGGACAGAGGCATCAGATGCCCTGGAGGGTGACTTAAAGGAAATCATAAGCCACATGACATGGGTGCTGGGAACTGAATTCTGGCCCTCTGCAAGCGCAGTATGCAAACTTTTCAACTGAACCATTCCTCTGGTGACATATCTCTTTTTTACTAAATCAAAATATTTTATCATTGACAATAAGACTGAGCAAGTGTAACCCATACTAACTGATAAAGCCATGTGGTTTCTTCTTTCTGTCTTTTTTTTTCAGTTAAGGGCTATGTCTTGCTCATCTTGGCATCTTCATCCAGGTTGGGCAATGGCTGCCATAGGCATCTGCTCAGATAGTCCACTAGTGGGAAACAGCGTGACAAGCTGGTCACAGACAGCATGAGAATGTTTACTTTTCCCTCAAACTGAAGAACTGTGATTGCCAAGTGTGCAAAATTCCATGTATATTTTGATTAAGTGACTAGGGAAATAAGATATTGTATACAGGAATAAAGAAATAAGATAAAAGTAGATGCTATGAGTCTTTACATGACTGACGTGAACTGCAATTGTTTGCACTGCTGATAAAATTTTTGAGTTTGAAAGAGAAGAGTTTGTGGATGCAAACTTATTTCATGGTGTTGAATTATGTAATTTACTTCAATTGTAGTATCTAAACAGAAATTTCTTTGGTTTCAAGGGTTTTCTAACTTTCTCTGTATGTGTTTCTGTCTCTGTGTGCATGTATGTGTGTGTCTATGTACATGTATGTGTTCATGTGTGTGTGTGTGAATGTGTGAATATGTGAGTGTATGTGTGTGTGTGTGTGTGTGTGTGTGTGTGTGTGTATGTATGAACATGGAAGCCAGAGGTCAACCTCAAGTGTTCTCAGGAACTATTCATCTTACTTTTTGAGACCAGATCTCTTATAGACCTGGAACTTAAAAATAGGCTAGGCTAGATGGCTAGTGAACTCAACCTTGTTAGTATGGTGATTATAGACACACACCATCATGCTTGACTTTTTAACAGTGGGTTCTGGCTCATCAAAAAGGTCTTTATATTTTACAGCCAAGCCTCAGCCCAGGCTGGATTATCTAAGTTTTGTGACACACAAAAAAATATCTTGGGCTTTGTTGTTGTTGTTGAAATTACTATGGGTTTTCATTGACATAAATAAAAGTAATTGATATTGTGTGGGCATATTCTTTTCCACAAATGAAATACTGTGTTCTTAGACCGTGGTGAATAGCTAGAGGAGATATATTCAGTATTAAACAGCAACAAGAATAGCAACAGAAACAGCCTTCAAATTTAAAATTGTTGTAAAGCTAAGAAGACAGCAATGAGTAATGGAGTTATGATCTTGATGAATATCGATGCAGGTGGTCTTCGTTTTCTGTTGCTATACCAGAATATATGAGACTGGAAGATTTATACTAATAGAAATTTAGTGGAGTTTACATTCTAGAAGCTGAAACACTCCAGAGCATCAGCACTGTGTTGTGCTGGCAGCTGGTAATCTTCCAGTGAAGACTGGATGCCACTTTGAGCCACATGTGAAGGAGGCAAATGACAGAGGTAACTGTGCTTCACAGCCCAATATTTCTATAACAAACCAAATCCCATAAAAATACCTCTAATTCCCTAAAAAGCCCTCTGCCTCTTACCACTATTACATTAGGATTCATATCTCAACCTGAGTTCCAGAGGAAGCAAACCATGGCTGAGGTGAAGCTGGAATCTGGGTTCACCTTTGTTTCCTGAAAGTGAATGCTGGTTCTGAAAGCTGTGGTCCAGGTGAAGAAAAGTAAGAGAGCAGTGGATACTGACAAAGTGAGCAGCCAATACTGCAGGCTAGTGCAGTGTGAAGAGGTCCCAAATGAGAACAAGATCAGATGTTATTCCATACTCTAGATCACTGTGGTCACTGCATTGGGGTGTTCTGAGGCCCTCTGTCTGCCAAAAACATATGCATATTCTCTCTGCAGAGAAGCCATGCCATACTGATTCTCTTGGCAATATCCATATAGAATTTCTTGCCATAAGAAAAAAACATGCAAACAAGAAGATAGAATCTGAGTAAAAAGCAAATGAAAACAGACAGCAGAGACTGATGCACAGTAAGATCAAGATGATGGAGGTTTGGGAGAATGGACATTAAAGTCGTTTTTTAAGATACTAAAATTATAGAGTTGGAGAGAGAGTTCAGTTGGTAAAGTGATTGCCACACAAGTATGAAGGGCTGAATTCAAATCCTTGGCATCCAGGTAAAAAATGCCAGGCTTTGAGTACACAGTTGTAATCCCAGTATTGGGAAGGTGAAGACAGATGGCCAGCCAGCCTAGCCTGCTTGGTGAGCTCCAGGCCAATCTGCCTCTCTCTGTCTCTGTCTCTCTGTCTCTCTGTCTCTGTCTCTGTCTCTCTCTCACACACACACACATACAGAGAGAGAGAGAGAGAGAGAGAGAGAGAGAGAGAGAGAGAGAGAATGAATTAGAATTGCACTAAGATGCAGATAACTCGTAAGTGTGATAACGAATCAAAATAAAACTTCAGAATTAAAATATCTGGTAAACCATTAAAAAATGTACACACATACAGTCAGATAGCAAGCTTTGATTAAACATGGCAGCCATTTTTCATTTCTTCCTACATTTCCTTTTTAAAAGTCTAAATAGTCACAAGACTTTACCATGTTGAAGATAAATATCACAGATAGGAACCCTGAAAGTTACAGTGTCTATATTACAAATGACTCTGAAATACCCTTCGAAGATGAGATGCTTTCTATACTGCTATCAGCCAAGTGACATCTATAAGATGAACATTCAACAATTTTTACAGCCAAAATACATGTTCTTTAAATAGTAGTAAGCACAAAAATCTAATATGTTTACTTTTTGCCATATGAAAAAAAACGAGCCTTTTTTTCTTTGCTTACAACTATTTATATCATACATATTTGATCTCTATATTTTCTGCCTTGACTTTAGCAACTATTTTATACAAGGCTGCTTTTTCTCTAGGTTAACTTCAGGGAGAAGGATTCTGGTGGAGTTAAATGATATTTTCTGCATTAAGATTAAAGTTTTGGCTCTGAAGAGCCTCATTCAGCAACTGATGGAGGCAGAAGCAGAGATCCACAGCAAAGCACTGGGTTGAGCTCCCTGTCCAGCTAAAGAGAGGGAGGAGAGAGTATATGAGCAAAGGAATCAAAATCATGAGGAGGAGACCCACAGTGACAGCTGATCCAAGCTATTTATTGGGAGCTCACTGACTCAGAAGTGACAGCTGAGGAATCTTCATGGAAAGGAACTAACCTCTCCAAAGGTAGATGACTGTCAAATGGTGTGGGCAGTTTGTGGAGCCTCTTGCTGTCTGACCAGAGTTTATTCCTGGTGCCTGAACTGGCTTCTCAGAGCCCACTCCCTACAAAGGAACTCCTTACTCAGCCCTGATACTGGGGGGAGGGCCTCCTACCTCAACTGATTATGGTATTTCAGAACTGACTCACCTTGGAAATTCTTCTTGCTCTCTCAGGGGAATGGATGGAGGCATGGGGTGGGGGGAGGCTGAGGGAGGACTGGGAGAAGGGAAGGGAGGGGGAGCAGTGATGGGTATGGCAAAAAAGCTTTTTAAAATAAAATTAAAAAAAAAAGATTAAAGTTTTGTCATACCACATTCTTTCTTTTTTTTTCTTGTGTGTGTGAATGTTTGGGTACCTGTGGGTCCACATGTGTGTGTACATGTGCATGTGTGTTTTTGTAGAGGCCGGAGGACAACTTCCCATGCTGTTTTCAGATTATAATGTACTTCATTTAAGGCGGGGAGGGACTCTCATTGCTAGGGAGCTCACCAGTTAGGATAAACTGGCTAGCCAGGGAGCCCCAGGAATTCTTGGGTCTGACTCCTGAGTACTGAGATTATAAGCACACACCACTGTGCCTGGTATTTCTACATGGGTGCTGGGGACTCAGATTCTTATGCTTCTAGGACAAACATTTACCAAGCCAACTAGCTCTCCAGCCCATAATATTATTTTTAAATGTTAAAACAAACTCTATGGAACTGGGAATCCCTACAAAAAGGTTTTTGTTTTTTTTTTTTTTTTTTAAAAAAAGATACATTTTGCAGTTTTGATTATTAGTCCAAGAAATAATTCTTTTACTGCCTCTTGATATTTTTTTTCTTGTTGAAAATATATTTTAATTCAGTAATTATGCATGAAGTGCTGTTTTATATTAGGGTCTGTGCTTGGACTGCTGAGCCCAAGAGGACCACATCAACTCCTAAGCCTAAGAAGGTTTTGGGTTCAGATGTCCTGAGCCCTGCCAGCACTCTAATGACATTGGAAGAGATGTTTTCTAGACTATTCCATATCTTTCATTTAATTCTCCTTTCTTCTCTCCTTCCTTCCTACCCTCTCCTCACCCTCCTCTTTTTAAGAGCAATTTTAAGAACAGTTTTCAATTTACAGAGACATTAAGAAGACAGAGATCCTGTGCACTCTGAACCTACTTGGCCTTGATTACCAACATCTTTCTTGAGCGTGGTGTATGTAATTAGCATCAATGAACTAGCAGTATTGGCAACTGAGGTCTCTGTCTTACTCAGATTGACCTACTTTTCCCGTGTCCTTGCTCTGTCTCGGAGTTCCATCTAGAAGACCACATTGCATTTCTGTCTTCATTTCCCTTTAATTTCCTCTTATCTAATGACTTTCTCCAGATTTCCCCTGGTAGTACTGGAGAATTTAAGGGATAAAGAACTTGATCGTTGGCCTTGAGCTGTATTTGATGTTATTTTTTTCTAGTGGAGGCTGAATTCCTACTTTATTAGACATCTTGTTGCTGTAACTGCAACGTTGAAGCAAACATGAAGGAGAAACAATTCACTTTGGCTCTGGTTTGGGGTTTTGTCTGTGGTCTTGGCCCCAGTGTATGTAGGAGGAATATCATAGGGGCAGGAATTCTGTGGTTTACTCTGCCATAACAGGAAGTGGAAGACGGAGAGGAGGGAGTAAGGGCCAGATACAAGACGCTCTCTAGGATGTGTTCCTGGTGACTTACTTCCTTGAGTTTGGTAGTCCCACCTTGTAAGATTTCTGGAACCTACCAAAATGGTGCTATGAGCTGGGGATGAAAAATTCAAACCATGAGCTCAAACAGTAACACCCACTCAAGCAAAAAGACCTCCCGTGAGGCACCTACAGCAGTGGCTTTTCTCCAGGGCTCACTGCCTGGTAGCTGCCGCTCACTACCACTTGCCCATCTTTGAGCCATACTTTCCCCTTCGAAAGGCAAACAACTTTCTTTTATTTTTATTATTATGAATAAAGACATGTTTTTTTTTTTTTATCATGAATCCCCTTGTTCAAACTCCTTCCCTTCTCCCGCCCCTCCCAGTCACTCTCTCTTCTCCCCATCTCCTTATCTCCTCCCCAGCAAGGGCAGGTGGTCCCAAGGTCCCAAGGTGGCTTAGTTCAGCATCCACTCCAGGCAGATCTGCTTTCCTCACTCCAACATCAAGACTGGGTCAAGTGTTCCTCTGGAGGGAATGGGCTCCAAGGTGTCAGTCCAAGGTGCTTCAGATCCCAAGCTGTTCAGTGGTTGTGGTTTGCAGCTTGGACATGCTTAGTTTTTGTTTAAAGTCCACCAGTGAGTGAGTACATCCCTTGCTTATCTTTCTGGGCTTGTGATACCTTGCTCAGAAGAATATTCTCCAAATCCATCCATTTGCCTGCAAATTTTAGGATATCATTTTTTCTTACTGCTGAGTAGTACTCCACTGTATAGATGTATCACAGTTTGTTAATCCATTCTTCAGTTGAGGGACATCTAGGTTGCAAAAGGCAAACAACTTTCAAGGCAAACAACTTTCAAGTCAAACACTTCCTTTGGATCAAAATTCCCAAGTGCTTTGGTTTTTCAAGGCAGAATTTCTCTGTGTAGCCCTGGCTGTCCTAAAACTTGCCCTGTAAACCAGGTTGACATCCAACTCAGAGATTTGCCTGACTTTGCCTCCCAAGTGCTGGGATTAAAGGCATGGGCAACCACTACCCAAAAGCCAGCAACAAAATCTACATTTCTATCAAAAGAAGTCTCCTACCTCCTTTCTGAAAGGCATAAAGACTGTTTTCAAAGCCCATAGTTTCTATTCACTGCTTCCCGGAGAGGAGAGTGTTATCTGTATTTCATTCTGCTTCTAGATCTCTTGCCAGATGGATCTTCCATGGTTCTGTAGCAAAGAAGCAATGGAGTAGTTGAGCATGTATTTAAAAATACAGCGACTGTTCTTAGTCTGCGGGGCATAAAGGCAGAGTTAGCATATAGGAGGGGGGTGAAGTTCGAGAAGTAAATGTATAGGTTTGGAGAAGGAAGGGGTGGGGCTGGGGAGAGGCCGAAGCAGCAGAGACTAGATTTCTCATAGGCAATATCTGAACTGAAACTTCAATTCAAGAGAGAAGTCGCAGCCTGCGATACTTGAAATAACAGGGTCCTTAGGAACAGACTGGAATTCCAAGCTGGAAGTAGCAGAAAGCCCTGGGAAATATTCAGACATGAAGCAGGAAGGAAGGTATTTGTGTGTTACTATGAGGTCTAAAAGGGCCCAGTGGGGAGGTTCAGCAGTGCAGATTCAAGACTCAGTTGCTAGAGGAGAGGATTGGGAGGAGGAGGTCGATTGTCCATATACAAGGGAAAGAGAGCTATCTTGGGGGGTGGGGTAGGTTAGATGTTGCCTTAGCACAAACAAAGCTTTTACTTGCTTAGCCTGTGGGTTGCTCAAGAGTTGGTAATGCAAGATTTAAAAGCACAGTCACTTGAGACCTGGAAACAGGCTAGCTGGGCACAGATATCCTTTGGTCAAAGTTAAGACCGAAAGGCTATTTGCCCTCTTGTGGTAACCACAAAGCATTTTCTACCCTTGAGGAGACAGGATTCCTTATCTCCACTCCAGCGCCGGAGGCTACTGGCCACTATATCGGGGACCTCTTTGATTTAATATCCAGGTTTAATGTATGTGAGGTTAATATCAATTAACTGAAGCAAAAGGAAAATGATACATTTTAAATGATGTAGGCTGTGCACCGTTGGCTTCGATTACTCTTGTTGAAGTCACTAAACAGTGCAGCTTTTTGATGTAACTTACTAGATAGGTGATGATTGATTGGAACATCATATCATAAAAGACATCTTTAATACTTTTAAGTGAAGTGCTTTCTTTCAAACACGCCATATGAAAGCATATCTGAAGTCACTTTGTCTCCCTGTGTTTCTCAGAAACGATGATAGATTCTGAGCTGTTCATTTAGAGTTTACACTTAACATCTAGTGCTCCCCCCTTTGCTGGAGGCATTTCACAGAAACATCTCTTTATTTATTTATAAGGATAAGTCTCCAGAAGAAGGTGAGCTCACCACTGTCCACCATTGCCTCTACACACGAGAAGACATTCATAATTGATAGACCCATCTATCCCTGTGTAGCAGCTAGAATAAACCCAAGGTTAGCTCTGTAGGAAAGCAAATTATGTTCTCATTTTTGTTAAGAAATAAATAGGGGCATAAGTTAAAAATGCTGTCAAGGATAAAGCACAGAAGGATGGGTTAGCAGGAAGACAGGAGCTTGGAAAGCAAGCTGTGAAGAAACCCAGTCCAGAAGAATCTTTCAAACCATGCCTGGCTCTGAAAATGGTCTGTTTCGTTTTGAGCCGTCTTCCTTGTGGCAGGTAAATCATTGGCACCCTTGTTAGTCTCTCCTCTTGGGCAGGTACACTCTTAAAGAAACAAAGTCTCTGAGGAACAATGGGCTTACACTGCTTCAGTAAGCTCGAGCTGATGAATGGGCCAGGTGAGGAGTCTGTCTCCTGGAATGATCAGTGCAAGGGGGAAGTGATGTTACCAGTGTCCTCTTCCCTTTCATAGATGACCATGAGGAAGTAAACCAAGTTACTAAGTAAAGGGTTAGCCAGTCACCCCATGTAGCTGCCAAGGAACAAAACCAGGCATAATATATTTTTGCAAAAGCAAACAAAACCTCACAATATCTTGTGTGTGTTGATGTAATAACATATAGCAAACATTTGCTCTAGGTGTTTGCAGAGATTGTCTCAAGTTGAGAGAATTCTGAGTAATCTTAATTTCCCTCACTTACTTTTTTTATCTATATTTGTAAAAATAGTTTTAAAATGAAAACATAGGCTAGTATAATGGCCCATGCCTGTAATCCTAGCACTGGGGAGGCTGCTGTGAGTTCAAGGCTAGCCTGGACTACATAGTGAGTTTCAGGTCATCTTGGGCTATACTTCTTAACACAAGGGTGCAATTGATTTTTCTGTTTCTCTTTTCTTCCATTCTTCTCACTCCTTTTCTTTTATGATGTTGGGGATAGAACTTTATACACACTAGGGCGGTGCTCCATGACTGAACTACATCTCTAGCTCCTACTGTTTTTTGCAAATGTCACACTTTTTGGAAACACTAAGTGATTAATTTTGGTTTAAAAATTATTAGAATGCCTACAAAAACTAGAATGCTAATGTGACTTTAGAGTGACTTAGATATTTTTGTACATGAAATTAAAAAAACTGTGTTATTTTATTATATAATTTTTAAAGTTTTTAAAGTTTTTTTTAAGGAAATGATCTTAAAATAAAACTAAAGACACACAGCAAACTCAAGTAAAAGTTTCATAATCCACAAGATGTATTAAGAATGCATTTCCCAGCACCTGGAACATATAAGGGCTTAATAAAAGTCAATATTATCATTAAATATATTAATATGTTACAGAAGATCAAATAGAAAAATTAACTCTTCAAAGTTGAAGAAGAAATGAATAAACAAGTTCATAATTATATAATTTTTAATAAATACATGGTAAAGTTCAGGCTGACATCTATGAAATGCACCTATAATATTAGATCTATAATTGTCCACTTATAAGGTGAACATAGGTTATTTGACGGTTATGTTTTCTAGCACTCACAATTCTGACTGAACAGATAATGTGTACCATGCAGGTGAGAAAAAAATTGGTAACTGTGGCTGTTTGAATAGGTATAGCCCCCCAAGACTCATGTTTGAATGCTTGGCCTATAGAGAGTGGCATTAGTAGGGGATGTGGCCTTACTGGATGGAGTAGGTGTGGCCTTGTTGGAGGAAGTATGTCACTGTAGGGTGGGTTTTATATGTTCAAGCTATGCCTGGTGTGGAGTACAGTTTACTTTATGTTTTCTGTGGATTCAGATGTAGAACTCTCAGCCCCTTCTCCAACACCATGTCTACCTGCATGCTGTCATGAAGATAATGGATTGAACCTCTGAAACTGTAAGACATCCCAAATTAAATATTTTCCTTTAGAAAAGTTGCTGTGGTCATGGTGTCTCTTCACAGCAATAGAAACCCTAGTTAAGGCAGTACTTTCTAGTCAGCAATGAGCCAATAAATACTTAAAAAGACCTTAAAATATTTCTGTAGTTTCACATAGGAATTCCTTGCCTGGAATTCATCTGAAAGAAACTACTGGAAATATTATTATGAGATCTTTAAAAAGCATAGTAACTAAACTCCACTCACAGAGGCCCCAGCTTTAAAATGAACTTATTGTGTAGGTGCCAATGTGACATGTCTGAGGTTTACCATGTAGTTTGGCAGTAAAATATTGTAAGGTTCTGGAGAGATGGTGCAGATGGCACTAGCCGCCCTGCCAGAGGACCCAGGTTGGGTTATCAGCAACCACACAGTGACTCACTACCATCTTTTAATTCTTTCATGGGATATGACATCCTCTTCTGGACTCTGCAGGCACCAGGTGTGTATGTGCTGTACATAAATACATGCAGGAAAAATACTCATAAAATAGGATAAATAAATCTTTTTAGATTGACACACCCCAAGCTAGCATCAGTAGCAGTAAGATAAATAAGTGATACTTGCAGACATAAGACATAAACAGAGTGTACTGAGTTAGAAAGACACTCCCCCAATATTTGTAAATAAAAACAGATGTGGACTAGTGCCAAAACCCAGAGAAATAAGAATATATTTGTAGTTGAATTTCAGTAGTCACAAAAATAATCCGAGAAGATACTGAAGAAAGAAACCACAGTGGCTTCTGTGAGTGGGATGGGAAGTTAGACAGATGGAAGGCAGGAGTGAGAAGATGAATGATTTTATTTAGTATTGGATCACATGAAGCTATTAGTTATTAAAAAAAAATGAAATACTTGAATGGATTTGAAAACAGTACTAATGAAATGCAACTGCACCAAAGTTGGGAAAAGTCAAATGCCTTTCACACAACCAAATTAAAACTTAGAACTGATGAATTTTACTGTACTTATCACTTATCTTTTCCTCCTTGAGAAAAGAAAGGCTCCCCGACCCTGTTACATCCTCATATCTAAAAAAGAATCTTATATATCATAGGTATCCAATCAATTTTAGAGGAATGAAAGAAATCAATGAAGGTTTCAAAGTTAATTGTTAAAGAAAAATTAAGCAGTACAACTCACTTTGATAATTCTTTATTTAACAAGTGACTAACATGGCTTCTGAAAGATGATTCAAACGAAAAGTTCTGAGAGCCAATGGCTGTTTTAAGTACTTGCCTCTTCCTTTAGATTTTATTCTGAAACAGCTGTTCAAGTAGGATATTGTTACTGATACTACTATTACTTTGAATGTTTGGACGTGCCTTACGCTGTGACCTAGGCTAGACCTCATTGTGTAGACCATGCTGGACCACATTGTGTAGCCCAGGCTGGATCTCTCATCTATCATCCTCTTGTTCACTCCAGGTATTGAGATTACAGGTCTAAGTGACCAAGCAAGGCTTTGAATTAGGTTATTAAAGCAAAAATAAAATCAAGTCAAACAATGGCAAACCATCATGCAGTCACACAAGGGTTCCATGAGGTTCATTAAACTGGTTTATCATTCCCACCCAATGATGTACCAAATCACTACTTCTCTCCTATTGAGAGATAGGACAATATATAGGATGTGGCTATGACTACGATATGACAGTTAATAGGGGATGGAAGATACTGAATTCACAGAATATGCTAGACTCCATCAAAATCCAACATAAAACACACCAACAGTTAAATGGCCTAGTGTTTCTGTAATAGCTAACAATGGGGAGGGTGTTCCGAGGGCAGGAATGAGGCCATGAAATGAGCTGGAGACTGTGTATGAGCTCAGTGGTCCTCAACACTGGCTGCACTTTACATTTACCTGGGGAGCCTTTAAAAATACTGATGTTATGGCTCCACTCTCAGAGATGCTGATGGAATGCTTGCAGGCTTGAGCTTGAGCATTCCTGTTTATTAAAATATAGGGATGCTCCTACAGACGAAGCCAAGGTTAGAAAACAGTATGTACTGGGCCATAAGAAGAATGAAGAAAAGTTGTTTTTTTTATTACTTTACTAGAAAAGATGTCTTACATATAATAACTAGTTATGGCTATTATAATTTATGCAAATATAACTTTTTTTTTAGATTAAACTCTTTTACTTCCTCATTTCCCTAGTCCAGGATACTCCAAATTCCACACTTGAAATCTTAATATTATTTTCTACAGCCCCCTTCTTTCAGTTTGCTTCTCTTCCCTTCTTTGTCTCTGTTTATTTTTCCTAATCTTTTTACTTCTATCACACTGAAAAACTTGAATTTTTGAATTAGATTATTAAAGCAAAGACAAAATCAAGTTGAATAATGGCAAAGCATCTTGCAGTCTGTCACTCCAGGGCTCTATAAGGTTCATATAACCTTCCTCCATCAAGGATACTGTCTTTGCTCTGCTGTAGTTTTGATCTGCAAAGTTTGCCTAAAGCTTTTGTGTTACATATATTGTCCCCAGACTGGCATCCCTGGGAAGCAGCTGACCTTTACAGGGTGGAGCCTCCTGGTAGGTTTTGGGTCATTGGCGCATGACCGGAATTGGGATTGGGAGACCTTTGTCTTTCCATTTTATCTTGTCTCCACCATGAGATGAGCATCTTGGCTCCACAGTTTGCACTTCACTGTGCTATGCTGCTTCACTACAGGCCTCAAAGCAAGGAGGTGAATGTATCATGGGGCTGAAATCTCCAAACATTGAGACAAAACGTGCTCTTTGTAAGTTGAAAATATCAGTCATTTTTTTAAAAAGTGCAAAGCTAGACTAACACCTCTAAGGGATGTAGTAGTTATTTTTCTCACTGCCCTGACTATATATAATCTGACAAAAACAATTTAAGAAAAAAAAGGATTGCTTTGGCTTATAGTCTCAGGGAAAACAGTCCATCATGGTGTGGATAGAGTAGGGGCATGGGGCAGATGGTCAGGTTACATGGATTGTCAAAAAGCAGAGATTGTGAGGCTGGGCTACACAAACCTCAAGGTCACTTCTAGTGATCCACTTTCTCTGGAGAGGCTCCTCCCCTTAAAGATTCCACAACTTTTCAAATAGGCCTCTGCTGGGGACCACAAAGCTCATACAATGAGCTTGTTGGGGATATTTACTTCCAAACCCCAGGAAACTTTGTTCAAGCAATCAAAAACTCTCATATTTGGCTTTTGCTTGAGCTGGGCCATCATCTAAAGAAATCACATGCCTGCTTATTTTCCTCATTCACACTAGTTTTTGGGGACTGGCTGCCTTTAAGTTTCTCTTCTGAAACTAAGTTTTCTGGTCTTGCTGCCATGAGCAAACATCTAATGCCATCCTTGTAATTTCCCCAAATTAATCAAAGTAAAACAAATACAGTTGCTCTGCATGTCATTTCTTCTCCCCAAACCTTTTTCATCCTTTTGGGTCATCACAGGCTCTGTCATCATGCTCCAGCTTTTTTTCTCCACAGGCATTCACTTTCCACCCATCACATCCTTTGGTATTTTGATGTCAGGATCCTCTTTACCTAAAGTGTGGTCCAAAGCTATCAACACTTGAGTGTGTTGGAGATGCAGAATCCCAAGCCTTGCTCTCTGTTTACATTTCAACCAGATGTTGGGTGAGTCAATAACATAAATGCACTTCAAACTTTGAAGGAAACAGGATTTTTTTTTAACTTCGTTTTTGTTTTCTACTTTTTTCTTATGTTTATCTTTTAATTATGTTAGCTCAGAGATATTACATCTCTTTTAAGTTATTTTTAAATTAAGTATGCAAGACAATGGGTTTTATTATGACATTTTTGACATATATGCAATCATACTGTTTGATTATTTGTTCCCCTCCCCCACTGCCCTCCACCGCTCCCCTCTCACCCTGTCTGGTTCATCCCCTCTCCCACCTAGTTGGTATATTCCCTCACTATCTCTACTTCCTTCCCACTCCTCTGTTTATGACTATTCTTCCCCTTTCAGGGACTTCTTATTACTTTCATATCCTGCACACACATACATACACAGGCACACACGTGTACCACACCAAACTTAAATTGTGCATCCTGTAATCCAAAAAGAACATGTAATACTTGTTCTTCTGGGTCTGGGTTAGTTCATTTTACATATTAATCTCTAGCTTGGTTCATTTTCCTACAGTTCTAGATTCAGTGTCCTAATTTCATTTCTGACAGCTGAATAAAATCCAATGGTACATTTTTACCATGTTTCTCTTATTCATTCTTGTGTTGGTGAACATCTAGGCTGGTTCCATCTGTTAGCTAGCATGAACAGTACAGCAGTATACATGATGCGAGCATCTTGAGGCATGCTGGTTCTTTTGAGTATATATTCAGGAATAGTGTAGCTGGCCACAATGATGTGATCCTTAGAATAACAATGTTCCTCATACGCTCATGTATTTAAACACATGGTCCCCAGTCACAGGTTGGTGGCTCTGCTGGGGAGGTTTAGGAGGTGTGGCTTAATTAGAAGAAGTATGCCACTGGGGGTGGGGTTTTGAGATTTAAAGACTTGAGTGGTTTACAGTCTGGTCTCTCTGCTTTGGGAAGAGAGATGTGAGCTTCCACTTTTGCCTCAGTCACCCAGACTGCTCTTGTTACTGCTGTTTCTCCACCCCCATGATGGGCTCCTCCCTCTCTGGAACCAGAAGTCCAATAAACCCTTCCTTCTGTCAGTTGCCTTGGTCACAGCATTTTATCACAGCACCAGGAGAAGTGACTAATACATATGGTGATGTGATATTTCAGTTTTTTGAGGAGCTTCAAATCCAAAGCTCTATTGTACACTATTCACATAGCTGGGAGTTCTGAAATGTTTGTGCAGTGAATAAATGTCACACATAGCAAACACAAATTTCAGTTTTAAAGGATGACAAACCTATCCAATTTTAGATAGGCTCATAAAACTCAGGAGTCTTCAAGGAGAATCTCCCAAGCCTTCTCATTTCATAGTCTCTCTCTCTCTTTTTTTTTCTCTGTCTCTTACACACACACACACACACACACACACACACACACACACACACACACACACACAGGTTCCCAGGTAGCTGGAAGGCAGATTTAAGGAGTCTTCTCTAATAGTTAAGCCACACCTCCAGAAACATTGTGTCACCACCTTGAACACCACCCAAAGCATCAAACACCCAAAGAGATGTTCAAGAATTTAAGGACATTGTGTTCTCACTCAAACCTCTGTCCAAGCCTATTTACTCTGGCGCCGTTGATATTCTGTGGACGTTCTCTAGTCCTTACCAAGTTCTAAGAGATACTGAAGGCTACAGAACAGCTTTTTAGCTTCCTGGAGGACACTGTTTAATGGATCCCAAAGAAGGATGTGGGAAGAACAAAACCCGGGAATACTGAAAATCTAGTACTTTGAGCCAGAATCCTACAGGCACTGTCCAGCAGCACGAATCAATGGAAGAAAATGCTCCTGGCTGGTCCTTTCTTCCCTGTTCAGACTTGAGCTCTTCTGAACACTCTGATTCTTTTTATTTTCCATGATGCCTAGCACTTAGGCCCTTGCAGAACCCCCAGCAAGATCACAAGGAAATTCACACACTTTCAAAATCCATCTTAATCGACCAGGGCAAGGTTTACTTAATTTTCCCCCATTTAAACCAGTAGCTGTATGGCAGTGGGTGGAGCACAGAACCTCAGAGACTGACCCCCCAGCTCGTGCCTTGGCCATGCAAGAAACCAGGGCGGCTGTGCTCTGCTGTGGCTGGCCAAGGAGAGGGCGGCACCGGGCTGGAGGAGCAGGCAGCGTTCGGGCCCAGGCAGCTCAGGCTGCATTCCTGCATCCTCCGCGCTCACAACCTCCCTCCCGCGACAGCTGATTCATTGGCTCGGCCGCCTAGACTGCCTGGCGCCGTCCGCGTGACGTCACCCATTCACCCGTCCCGCCTTTCCCCCTCCGCTGGCGCCGGCCAGGCGGTCGCCTTGACAACGCAGACGCCAGCCTTCACAATGACTTCCAGCTGGAGCAGCCCGAGCGCGCTCACAGGAGCTAGGCTTGGGAAAAGCCCGCTCGGTTTCTTTCTCTCTAGCTTTCCTACTTTCCTTTTGTTCTTTTTTTTCCTCCCTCTCCCCTCCCACTCTCCAAAGCACCCCCCCTCATTGCTACATTTTGATGGATCCATAGTACATTTACCTGGCATCGATTATAAGTTGGGCGTGAAACAATTCAATTATTATACCAGCGGGACTGATTACTGACCTCTTCAGTCCTTTGGAGCTACCGATAGATAACAGGAGGGAGAGGTTCCCTTTCCTTCCAGTGTGTTACTGTAGAAAGTGTCTCCACTAGCTAAAACTGCACTACTGTACACCCCCACCCTGCCGCCCCCAGGCTCCTGGCTGGGGTCGCCTCAGCCGTGAAATGCACTCTCTTGACTTTGCTAGGACTCAGGTCCCAGGAGCTTGCAGACTGGGTTCATCAGTTCCTGCTTCCCTAGGCTGGGTGTTTTGCTGGGCACTGTCCCATGCTAGACTCCTAGTTTGCACACCTGCAGAGAGAGACTCCAGCCAAGAAACAAAAGAGGAAAAAATACATGGTCATTATAGTGGAAATGATAACCCTCAGCTTTCTTAGGGAAGAATGCCTGAATGTTAATTGCCTGCCCAACCGCAAAACAACGTTCTTTGAAAGATACTTGCATTAGCTTTTTAAAAACTTTTATTTTCTTGTTATTTTTTATGTTTTTTGCATTAGCTTTTAAAATAAACCCCAAAAGATATGGTTTTTATTTTACTAAGTTGAATGTCATAACAGGATTTAAAGTTAGGAATGTAAAGAGTTCTCCAACATGTACAAGTGTTCTCAGAACAGAAAATGAATCTGAGAAGTCTCTGGACTGTGAATGAATAGTTAGTTGAGAGCTGTCCTTGGAAGGAGAAGGCTGGTCTTGGGGCAAGGCAAACTTTTCCTTCCTGTCATCACCCCATTCCTGGTGTACCCTTTGATCTTGTAGGTCAGGTCTGGAAAGGGGGCATAGCTGTGCATCGGAGGTTAGTGTGAGTGTATGACCCTGGGAACACAGTGAACCGCTCCTGTTGAAGAGCTAAGTCTGCCTTGCTGAAGGCGCTCCTCTGAATGACTTAGGGTTGAACACTCCCTTCCCAGCACATGGAGTGACCACTCCAGGGAAAACAAGTCTGCAGGCCATCTTCTGCTTCAGGCAACATTTCAGTACACCGGTTCTTTGCTTTGTTGTAAGTACTTTTATGTGTTTAGTCTCATTCAGTCTTATTCCCAGAAGGCAGGAAAGGATTCTTTGCTAAGCCTTTAGTGTCCTGACTGAGTACATGGCTCTCAGTGATCTCTGACTATGCCAATGAAGGTCTTACCTGATGTCAACCTGTGTCCTCCCAACAGTTCAACCCAAAGAGTGCAATTAAAAATTGGAGAGCTAGAGTTTGTAGTCAGAAGAGGAACACTTGTCACATCAGAGCTTTCCAGGGTTATTGCTGGTGACAAGGCTTTGTTAAAAAAGTAAAACCTAACCTCATTCTAGCTGTCCGAAATGAGGACTCAAGAAGTAGTTTATTTTCTTGAGTCGTTGCCTGATTTTTAAGACAAAGTCTCATTCTATAGCCTAGGTTATGCTTGAACTCATTATATAGCCCAATTTGACCTCACGATATCCTTCTGCCTTATCCTGTGATTTTAATTATTTCTTAACACTTTAAAATTATAACATTCTCAGAATGCTTAAGAATCCAAACAAATCTATCGAGGCTAACATTTTTAAAATTATATATATATGTGTGTGTATATATATATATAACAATAAATGACTGGTTAGCTCATCTATATCATTTAGATTTACTAAACTGTCAGGCTTCACATTGGGGGTTAACCTCATTAAGATACATGAAATAGATTTGCATGTTTAGGGTTTCCTTTCTTGTTATCTTCAACTCCATTATTAGTCTTCTGTTTGCATGCGTTTTGAGTGCTAACACTATAGCTTCTAGCTGGTCTCAGCCATAGTTGCAATAGGATTATTATCATGTAAACTCTTTTACATTCACTTATTTTATGCGTGTGTGTGTGTGTGTGTGTGTGTGTGTGTATTGCACATGCATCCTTGAGGTCAGAAGACAACCTGTGGGAGTCAGTTCTCCCCTTCCATCATGTGGACTCAGGTAGTCAAGTTTGGTAAAATTCTCTTTACAATTCATCTATCTTGCTGGCCCATTCCTGCGTACTTGTAGCGGGAAGTTTCTGAGTTTGCCTAGCCTCAAGGTACAGACAAATCTCTCCCACCAAGGTCCCACAAACATAAAATAATTACTCAGAGGCTTATATTAATTATAAACTATTTGGTCTATGGGTCAGGTTGTCACTAGTTAGCTCTTACATCTTAAAGTAACACATTTCTATTAATCTATGTCTTGCCATGTGGCTTTATGGCTTTACCTGTTCTATTATATTTTGTTTCTGTGGGCAGCTCACAGTGTCTGGCTAACGACTACATTTCTACCTTTCCTCTGCTTAAAATTCCCCTAGTCTGGTTGCCCTGCCTATACTTTCTGCCTGGCTACTGGCCAATCAGTGTTTTGTTAATACGAGTAACAAATCTTTATAATGTACAAAAGCATGATCTCATGTCATGTACTTAAAAATACAGTTAAATTTATTGTATAAAATAATGATACTATATAATATATATTTTATATCTATAATATGATGTAAAATAATATAAAAAAAAACTCTCCTGGAGATTTTCATTTATGTGGTCAGGGATAGGGCCAGGACTACATAGCAAAATGTTGTCTCAAGTAGAATAGGATAGGCTAGAACAGACTAGAATGGAATAAAATGCAATAGGTATAATATTATCCAAAGGCCAAAATTATAGAAAAAATGAAGATGGGTCCTGAGGGTAGAGATGGAATGGTAAAATGGGGTATTTTATAAGGGGGTTCCCTGGGGTGTGGGACCAATTCTGTATCATGGTTGTGGTACAGGTTCATTAAAGCAGCACAGAATCACAGGCTCATTGTCCTTTGCCTACCTTCTCCTGGTACTGTAATTATGAAGAATGCAGGCTGATGATGGAAGGCAAATGAGGGATCTAGGGGACCTCTCTGAGTCATCCTCACACATTTCTATAGGGATCTAGGGGACCTCTCTGAGTCATCCTCACACATTTCTATAGGGATCTAGGGGACCTCTCTGAGTCATCCTCACACATTTCATTTCTATAGGGATCTAGGGGACCTCTCTGAGTCATCCTCACACATTTCTATAGGGATCTAGGGAACCTCTCTGAGTCATCCTCACACATTTCTATAGGGATCTAGGGGACCTCTCTGAGTCATCCTCACATATTTCTATGAATGTGTAATTTGCAACAGGTGATTTTTCTTTGTTGATCTTTTACTCTGGACTTCGCTAAACATTCACTATGGGTTTTGAGAGTTTTGTTGTTCTTATTGTTTCATTTTGTATTTGGTGGATTCAGGGGACTTTTCCGTAGAGATTCATGTTATCTGTAAAGGAGCATCATTTTTTTCCTCCCTCTCATTTTAACCTTCTTGTACTGTCTATAGCCTTCTATAGTCCAGCATTTTGAAATTTGTTCACTTGCTTATTTTAGTCCGGGTTTCTCTGCCTTGCCCAGGTTGCTCTTGAACATTTGATTTCAAGTTTTTATTCTGTTTCCTTCCCCTGAGCAGTTGGGACTGTAGGCTGCAGTATTCTGCTTGGCTACCAGGACATCACTGAGACGTCCTGTGGAGAGAGCTGTCATCACTGGAGAGAGCATCTGTGCTTTACGCCAGGAGAAAAGCATCCAGCCATTCCACAACCAAACACTGTATACTATTACATGTCACATAACATATATTAGTTTTACTTTATCCATTTGAGGAAGTTAACCTTATTCTTAATTTTCTAAGAATTTTTATTATGAATATATGTTGCATTTTGTCAAGTGATTTTTCTGCATCAGTTAATAGGATTATGTGAGTTTTTAAATTTAGCCAGTTAATATGGTGGATTATATTGATTGATTTTTGAATGTGGAACCAGCTTTTTATCCCAGGAATAAATACCACTAGGTCATGGTATATAATTCTGTGCTGATATAGTGCTGAAATCTATTTGCTAATATTTGTTAGGGATTGTTATATTTATATTCATGAGGGGTACTGGTCTCTCTCTCTCTCTCTCTCTCTCTCTCTCTCTCTCTCTCTCTCTCTCTGTCTCTCTCTCTCTTCCTCTTCCACACCCACTTCAGTGTTGTCTTTGTCTGGTGTTGATAAAAGATAAAAATTTTGATTTGCTAAAATGAACTGAAACATGTCCCTGTCTCTTTTATTTTGAGGGAGACTGTATATAGACTCAGTATTATTTTTTCATTAATTCTAGATAGAATTCTAATGAAAGTGAAGCAATACTGGCCTGAAGATTTCTGCTTCTGGAGTTTAGAAACTGCACATTCAGTTTTCTTAGCAGGCTCTGTGCTGCAAGCTAACCTACAGTGCAGCAGTTGCCATTTGACCCGCTTGGCATTCACTTACAATTTTGTGACCCCATTAGTTTATGACTTTGGCCATATTTGGAGAGTTTTCAGTCATTATTGTTTCAAACATGTTTCTGCTTGTTTCTTTTTCCATCTCTCTCTGGCCTGGAAAGACTCCACTGGGACATTTCACTGTGGTCTCTGTTAGTCAATTTGTAGCATTATAGCAAAACACCCAAGACAATCCACTTGCATAGAGAAAGGGGTTGTTTTTGTTCCAGCTTTCAAAGTCTGCTGGCCCCATGGATTCCTTAGGTGCACAGTGAAACATGCTATCATGGCAGAAGTGCCCACTAGAGTAGGCTGCTCACTTCATGCTTGCCAGAAACCAGAAGGAAAGAGGAATGGACTGGGATTTAATGTTAAAAGCTTCCCCACTAAGGCTTGCCTCCTAACAGTTTCATCACCTCTCACGAGCCATAGACTGGGAACAAACCTTTACCACAGACCATTCAGGGGTCTCTCTGAACCACAGTCATCATAAAGATCCTGAGGCTCTGTTTGTTATTACAAATATTCAATCTTTTTTAAAATTGTTTTTTGAAAATCAATATTAAACATTATATAAAGAAGCAAAACATTCAGAATAGATAACAAAAATACCCACACAATAATAAAATTTCTCTTTTCTCTATAATACATAAAACATAAAAAATGAAATTTAAAGCTTCTCAAGTCAGGTGAGGCTCAGCTACAGACAAGGAAAGCACAGTAGGTCACAGCTAATGCCCACAGATGCACTATGGCCACCACAAATTTCTACTAAGCAACTCTTCTACAGTTAAACTAGAAGTTTTGTTTTGTTTTGTTTTGTTTTTGTTTGTTTTGTGTGTGTGTATGTGTGTGTTTTGAGTCACTTTATTCACCCATCATCTTTCAATAAAGAAAGAATGTTTTTGCTTAAAGTCCACTAATAAGTGAGTACATCCCCTGCTTAGTCTTCTGGGTTTGTGAGACCTTGCTCAGGAGGATATTCTCCAAATCCATCCATTTGCCTACAAATTTTGGGATATCATATTTTCTTACTGCTGAGTAGTACTCCATTGTGTAGGTGTACCACAGTTTGTTAACCCATTCCTCAGTTGAGGGGCATTTAGGTTGTTTCCAGGTTCTTGCTATTACGAATAATGCTGGTATGGACATAGTTGAGCTAATGCTTTTGGGGTGTCAATGTGTGTCTTTAGGGTATATGCCCAATAGTGGTATTGCTGGATCCTTGGGGAGACTGATTCCCAGTTTTCTGAGAAACTGCCATACTGCATTCCAGAGTGACTGAACAAGCTGACACTCCCACTAACAATGGAGGAGTGTTCCCCTTGCTCTGCATCCTCTCCAGCATAGGCTGTCATTTGTGTTTTGGGTCTTAGCCATTCTGACAGGTGTAAGGTGGTATCTCAATGTTGTTCTGATTTGCATTTCTCTGATGGCTAAAGCTGTTGAGCATTTTTTCAAGTGTTTTTCAGTCATTCAGTCTTTTTCCTAGTTTTCAGACAGAGTAATTTCTACTGTTATCTTGAAGCTTACTGATTTCTCTTTGTCTCCTGCATCCTGCTGCTGAGGTTGTCCATGGATATTTTGTATTTATTTTATATTCTGGTCATTGTATTTCCTACTTTGGTAGTTCCCTTTAGTTTTTTTTTTAAATATGATCTTAGCTTTCTTTGTTAGGTCTTTTGATTTTCATTTGCTTCAAATATGACTGTAATTGCTTATTGAGACATTTTTTTCAATGCTACTGACTTGTTGCTGATAGATGCTGGTTGGAATCTGTTCTTTTGTTGAGCTGTAACAGGAACAAGGGCCTTGGTAACTGGTGGACAGTGAAGAGAGCTATGATCTTCCAAGGGGCCTCCCATGATGCTGCCCTGATGGCTAGGATCATTACTGTTCTTGGTAAGGTCAATCCACTATTGTGCAGCTGTAATGGCCTTGTTATTCCTGTACAGCAGTGAAATATTTGACTTTACCCAAAATTATCTCTGCCCCAGCTGCAGTGAGGAGGGGAAGAATGTTTTATTACTGCTGGGGTATGTAAGTCTGAGGTCTCTTTATGGTCTCCAGAGTGAAGAGGCCGTCCTAGGTTGATATAGAATCCTGGCTCCCTGCTTTCCTTCTCTGGTACCACATAGATAGATGTGTGGATTACCCGACAAGTGTGAAAGGAAAAGCCCTACTTTGCTTTTGTTTGTTTGCTTAGGGTAGGGCAGGGTAAGCCAACACGTTTTCTCTATAGGGTTTGGTTGGAATACTATCTGTCTATTATTGTCTAAGTATTTTCTACCTGGATAGGCTGCTATTTTCTTCTCCTCTAAAAGCGTAGGCTTTCATTGAATGTTGAGATGTCTCTCTGCCCCTCCATCAGTTTTTAGGATTTCTACCTTGCAGGTTTCTATAGCACCTGCTCTGGAATATTTGTGGCAAAAAGTGATGGGGACTGGGTGTGGTGGCACACATCTTTCATCATAGAACTCAGGAGGCAGAAGCAGGTGGTCTACATAGCGAGTTCCAGGGCTTCACAAAAGAAGATTGCCTCTCACAAAGAAATAACCATAAAACTCCATTCCCTGGTTGATTTGCCTCTCTGTACCTTGTTTTCAGTCTTGTGTTTACTCTTTCCACATATGTACAGTTGTACTTAGGAAATGGGAAAAGAGCTTCCATCTCACCTATGCCTATCTGACATGGGAAGACTATAGTCTTTCCCCTTCTTAATGAGGAGGTTTCCAGTTTTTACTTCCATTGGATTGGAAACTATTTTCAATAAATTTTTTTAGTATAAATGGATTTCTTTTTACCAAACTATGATAATAGTTCAGAGCAGAAAATGTCTAGTGGTGTGAATAAGAACTTCCAAAGAAAAATATACATATAACAGTGAGATCTTAAAACAACACTTTTAACTTTTAAAAAGATTTGTAAAAATTGTATCGTCAAGAGAAAATACATATTAATATAAAAGAAAATATATCATACAACCAGGACATAAAATATGCTAAAATATTAGTTTTTTAATCTCAAGTTTTATAGTTGATGTGAAGTGTGAAGCCCTGGGAGAGTATTTGACTAAGTACTTAACAACTATAGCTATTTTTTTCCAAACTTAATTTTTCAGTAACATTAAGAGCTGTGTTCTAAAACCGCATAGTTGTTTTGGTTTATTACTCCCAGTTCTTACTATAGACCTGGCCAAATGCAGCTAGCAATAACCATACTATAGCTTGAATTTATGTTGTCTTGAGATTTCCTTTGACAGATAAATTAGTCCATTACTTAAGAATGGCTTTCAGTCATGCCCATATTCTCATGATGTGGGCACAACACAGTCAGTATTTATGCCAGACTGCTAGCTGACTGCCTTCTCTTTCAATTCCTTGTTCCCATATGAAATCTCAGGGCATGGTTCTTGCTGCCTGTATTGCCATCAGCATTCTGGTCTTCCAGCCTCATTCTGGAATCACCCACTAAGCATGTGGCTCACAATATTCTAGGGTTTCTCAGTTCAAGTATCCGGACTCTTCCTCCTTTTTCCTGCAGACCGGTTCTAAAGGCTTATGAGCCATACAGTCCAGTAAACCACAGAAAAACCTTAATTTTTTGTTTTTGATTTTTTTCTATATTATTTGCATCACTGTATCGTGGTAAAAACTTGTCGTGAGATATGTTTTAAATGGGGTTTATTTTGTGAAAATCATTTATAAAACAGAGGAGGTTTTAAGAGAAAATGAGCGTTTCCTTAAAAACTGGAGCATTTTTAAGGAAAACTCTTTACTTTTATGTCGTACGTTTGAACTCTTGTGCCGCTGGCTTAAACCGTGCACACCCAGAAGCTGCATCATCAGTCTGAAAACTTGTGCAACTGGTTGGGAACTATTGTGAGAGAATGTCGGCTTTTTGTCTTGGTCTTTTTTTTTGGAGGTCTATTTTTGGAATTTTTTTTAGTTAACCACACCCCGCTCGTCTCTAGTCTTCTGACGTGATCGTTTACATGTATAGTTCTTGGTGTACTGTGAATAAAGAACTGTTTTGGCCTGTGTAGAGCACCATAGAAGTGGGTGGAGAATCAGAACACAAGCAGGTAAGAAAAAGGGTAGAGTTTACCATCCATCTCCTGAAGAAGCAGCATGTAGGAGAAACAGGTGAGCCACGGGCAGTGGCCACGTGGTGGGAAGATTCCTGGAAATGGGTTAAATTAAGATAAAAGAGCTAGCTAATAATGTGCTTAAGACATGGGCCAACAGTATAAAGTTAATATAAGTGTATAATTCATTTCTTTTGGGAAACAAAAGCCGCGGGCACACAGACCAGGTTCCAAACTGCTGGCACCAGTTTGCAAACCTCCCGGACCCAAAACGGGCTGGGAAAAACTTTTTACAACATCACTGTGACCAAAATGGTCCAGGAAAGAAACTTAAGGAGAGACAAGATTTCTTTAGCTTACAGTTTTAGTCTATCATAGTGGGGAAGGCATTGCAATGGCAATATGTGATGACAACTAATTTTTTTATTAGTGTACTAACAAATAGATAAAACAATGGTTCTCAATCTGTGGATCATGAACCCTCACAAACTTTTATCTCCGAAAATATTTACATTATGTTTCATAGCAGTAGCAAAATTACAGTTGTGAAATAGTGAATAACATAATTTTATGGTTGGGAAGCCACTTCATCATGAAGAACTAACTATATTAAAGGGTCACCGCATTAGGAAGGCTGAGAACCACTGAGAAAAAAGGCAAAGCTTATGGCTGAACTAATAATACTCAAAGGTCTGCCCAGGACCTATTTCAGCCACCTCCTAAAGGTCCAGCAGCCTCTAATGGCGTGACTGCCAAACAAGTCTGTGGAGGGACATTTCAAATTTAAACCTTAACAGTTGGTTATTAATAATATTTGAATGTTCAGTTTCACAGTCTTTTAAGAACAATTTATGTTCCTCAAATAGATTTTTTTCCATTGGCCAATGTAGATTATACCACCATGTCCAACTCAAGGAGATCTTGCCCTTTGTCTTCAAGGTGGAATGAGTGGATGGTGAAAGTCTTCAATATGGCCTGAGGTTGACATGAAGGGTCTTTCTTGATTGCACTCTACCTTATTTTTGAGGTAGAGTCTTTCAATAGAACCCAAGCTTGCAAATGCAAGATTCTCCAGATAGCCTGCTTGTTCTGGGGATTCCCTATCTCTGCTTTTTCACCTCTGGAATTGCAGGTTGGTTGCCATGCATCCCTGGCATCACAACTCTGTTGACAATCTTCTTTTGTTCCCATGTTCCTATTTGCCCCCCTTCTCTCCCAGCCTCCCCCTTCTTACCCTGCCTTGCACCTTATCTGCCTCCTCTCCTTCTTTCCTTTTCTGTTTTCCTTCCTTTCTCCCCTATCTCTTTCTTTGATCGTTTTTTAAAATGTCTAAGAAACATGCCAGAGAATGCCACAAAGCTTGGGAGCCAAGCATTTAGTACCTCAGATTGGTTACAAATGTTGGAAATGAAAATCTACTTTCTACCACGCTGTTCTTTAATGGCATAGTGAGTGTTCTAAGTGCAATATTATTGACAGCAGTGATCCAAAGTCACACAGAGAATAGACTCTGAAGCCTGAAAGATTGTAGGCAAGTGAGCCACATAAGCTAAAGACACAACTCAGCATTTATTCCAGAACTGGAGTGTTTAGGCTAAGGGTTGCAGTTGGGTGAGTCATGATGGCAACTGATGGATATAAAAATTCAATATATATCCTTTGTTTATAGTTTAAAAATTCAATGTCTACTAAACCTAGACAACAAGAAAACATTCTCTCTCTTCTGAAACTTCAAAGACTTTTTAAAAAATGTCTGACTATTGACCCCTCACAAAATGAAGTTTCCTAGCCCACCTATTACCTAGTATTTATGTTAAACAACATTTTATTTTTGTTCTGAATGTACTTCTTTTCATATATTTCCAAGAATGTATCTTGGAACAGAACACCACAACCAAGAGTCTGTTTGCACACTCTTAAATATGGAAGAACTGTCCAGTAGCTATGAACTGCCATAGCAGCCTCTAGCTAATGACTAATTAGCTAAGCATTAGACTAAAGCTAATTGTTAATGCAAAGTGGCCATGGTGGTTTGAAGGAGAACAGCCCCCACCCCATAGACTCAAATATGAGAATACTTAGTCCCCATTTAGTAGAACTGTTTGGGAAGGATTAGAAGGTGTGGCCTTGTTGGAGGAGGTGTGTCACTGGAGAACTGGTCCTTGAGGTTTCAAAAGCCCCATGCCATTCCCCACTGTGCTTTCTCTGCTTCATGCTGTAGATACAGATGTGAGCCTGCCTGCTGCCATGCTCCCTACCATGATTGTCATGGACTACTAACCCTCTAGAATCATGAGCTTTAATTTAAATGCTTTCTTTTATAAATTATGTTGGTCTTGGTGTTTAATCAAAGCAATTAAAGAGTAACTAGTACAGTGACAGAAGTAAAATATAGTGTAATGTGCACATTAATTCTAAATCCATATATACACCATCATATAAGAGACCTGTCTCACAGGGGCATTAGAGCCAGAGTCTTTCTCTAATAGCAAACTCTAAGGATGCTTAAGTACTTTATATAACTTGGAATGAGGTTATCATTTGGTATATTTTAAATTATGTCTTGGTTACCTATAAAATCAAATACAATGTAAACTATATGTGATTGGTTACTGTGTTGTACCATTCATGGAGTAATAGCTAGGAAAAGCAAAACATGGATATAATAAGTATAAATACATTTTTTCCCAAATATTTTCAATTCCTGTTCTGTGGAGTCCATGAAAGGAGAACCCATAGATATGAGTGTGTATCTCTTAGTTAGTTTTTATTTTTTACTTATTTGGATTTAGGATCACCTAAGAGACACACTTATGGATATGTCTGTGAGAGTTTAACTGAGGAAGAAGGACTCACTTTCACCTGACTGAAGTCCACAACTGAATATATCAAAGAGCTGAGGGGGCAGCAGCTCTTGTCTGCTTCTGCTACCTGACTGCAGATAGGATGTGAGTAGCTGCCCCAAGTACCTGCCTCCACACCTTCCTGCCATAATGGAAGCACCCTTTATTGTGAGCAGAGCAAACCCTGCTTACTTGTTTTCATTACTTTCTAGCTGTGTGTATCTGCATATACCCTGATGTCCGTATGTTCTTGTGGTTGCATGTCTCTGTGTATATTGCCAGTTCAAATAACCATGCTACTCTCTCACTCACATCCCCTTGTCCCCAACTCTCTCTCTCTCATGAAGTATCCTGCTCATTTGACTTTGGCACTAGGTTGCATTCATGTTCCTTAGACTCACTATGACATTCCCAACCCACTGTTTGGGCTAAGTAGAAAGTTACTCTATAATTATGTATAGAAAAAAATAATCTTACCATTATTTGAAACAAAACCAATTATTACTTTTTAAAAGCTACCTGCTTTCAATTAAGCAGGAAATTATCTAAGAAGCCACTTAATTTGCTTTGGTCTGTGGTCCCTCAACTGCTTTATGCTGAGTGGAGCATGAAATTAAATATGTAACAACTATCCTAATGGCTATGTTTTAGAATGCCAGCAGTTGAGAATCTTAGGTATACCAAATGGTGACAAATACAAAAACTTATAGGTCAAAGAATAAGCATTAAGTCTGAGAGAAAAAGAAAACATTATTAATGTCTTCTGTATATTTTAGTTGGAAATTTTTAATTTAAAAACCTTTAAGTCTTGGATATAAATTTTTAGATGAGACGAACAGCAGGGGCAGGTAGGGAAAAAAAAATCTCTCAAACATACAATGAAATTGCTATTTTTGGCTATGGGAAATTATACACAATTTTATTGGATCCAAATGTAAAATAGATTATACAAAGACATAAAAAAATAAGAAATTTCTAGAGAATTTCTTCCATTGATTGAAGATACATCAGAGCTCCTCCTTTGTTGGAAGAGTATGCCTTTGTTTAGAGCAAGAACACATACCGTTTGCAGCCAAGGAGCTGTTTATAACGACATATAAGGGCACTAGCTTATGCAGGAGATCTTAGAAGCATTGCCAAAATGACACTTCAATCAGTACTTAACAATGTTGTAAATGCTAGATGGTTCTCAGAGCCTCTTATTTATTTAAAACATTTTTTTACAATTTAAAAACCATTTTTATACTAGACAAGTCTTTTCAAACACTAACAATGTTAGGGATAAACATCATAAAAATCTGTAGAAATGTGAGTGAAAATATCCTTGCTTCTATAGTTACTATAAAACCATTGCTTTATTTCTTTTTAAAATAAGAATACTCCATTTCACAGTTTTACCAGAAAATTTGACAAATGATTTTTAAAATATTGGCTAGATTTCTATACCTCCACATGTGAGTCAGGGTGATTCTGAGGAAAGATAACTTTCAAGGTTACAGATTTATGCAGTTGCATCTTTATTTGATGTTAAATGTTTAGTGTTGGGGCTAGTGAGATGGTGCAGTGAACAAAGGACCTTGCTACCAAGTCTGGTGACCTGAGTGCCATTGCCTGGGCCCATATAGTAGAAGAAGAGAGCTGGGTCTAATAAGTTGTTACATGTGTGCACAGTCACACACAAAGATAAATAAAGGTAAAAAAATTCTAAAAGATGTCTGACATTTTCGTTCCTATGAAATTTGTTCATACCACATATATTATTAAAATATTTTCCATCTCTATAAAGCTATTATTTTCAAAACTTCTCTAGGACACTACAAAAATAGATAGCATACAACTTATGGGCTTTAGATATTTTTTATAGCAAGAAATTCTCCATTTTTGTCTTTATGTTTTAGTTATTTATAGTCATATTAAAATCCCAGACCACAGTGAGACAGAGCTCTTGAAGGCTAGTCTGCAGAAGAACTGCCTTCTCTCGACTAGAGTCCTGTAAACTCTGAAAGTATTTAACATGCACACTAGGAACAAGGATGCCTGTTTGCTGGGACCATGGACATGGTTTGAGTTAAGGTGAGATGGCTTTGGGAAAGTCACTGAGACCCAGGCCAGGAGGGTCTCCATATCCTGGCCTAACTGCTCAGTGCATTGGTGGATTTTGCTATCTATTCAAGTTGTCCTGACACTGGATCCTACAACAATCAACTCACATTGGTTGTCCCATTTTATCATCCCAACAGCTAGATGAAAATGGTCCCCTTGTTAGCATCCTATTTTACATCCAAGGAAAGCAGAGCCTGGCCTTTGAGGCACTTCTCATCGCTTAGGTCAGTCTTAACAGGCTAGAATGATGCTCTGTATTTGAGAAAGCTATCCCCTGAAACTTGGCCCAAAACCCAACAATCCAGTGGGACCTACCTTGTCATCGTCATCATCATCATCATCATCTTCTTCTTTATCATCTTCTTCTTCATCATCTTCTTCTCCTCCTCCTCCTCCTCCTTTTATGGTCTCACATAGCACAGCTTCTCTCTAACCATTTGACTTAGCATCAAATGTTTGTTATCAGCTGAAAGGCAGAATTCAGAACACAGAATTATTATCAGCATAGCCAGCTCTTTCTACACTGAAAGATATTTTAGAACATCCCAATTGCATGTATTAAATGGGCACTAAAATGAAAATTTAAAGATAAAAATGAATGTATTTCTGTAGCTCAGAGGTACAATTTACATATATACCCAGGGGGTATAATTTTCAAGTTAGTGAGTGGAGGTTTATGTACATGATGTCCATTAGTGCTAATGAATAATATGTGCATGATGTAATAGACAGCAGTGCTAAGGACATGCTGCTCCCTGCCAGGAAGCAGATCTGTATATAAAATTTGTACGTGTGATATCACACCTATGAAATCAAGAAAATGAGTTAATTACATTCACAGATGTTTGATGCTAAAGATGCTTATTATTTTTGTTTCTATTAGGAAATTTATCTATACTTATATATATTATTAAAATATTTTCCACCTTTACAAAACTATTATCATTAAAAATTCTCAGGGGATCCATAAAAATCAATACCATAAGAACTTTTTCAAGAGCTAACCAGTTCTGGGGTTGGAGAGATCACTTAGCAGTTAAGAACATTTACTATTCTTTCAGAGAACCCTGATTCAGTCCCTAGCACCCACATCTGGCAGCTCACTTCAGTTTCTGGGGATCTGATGCTCTTTGGCCTATTGGTATCTGCATGCATGTGGTGTACATAAAACCATGCAGGTATGCATGTGTCCACATGAAAAGTTAATTTATTTTGTAGGAAACATTTAGGGACAGGGCAATGTTTTACTTAAAAATTATTGCATACTTAAAAACTTCAAAGAAGGGATTTTATTAAAAAGAGTGAATCTGAGGACCTAAGAAAATTGAATCCCTGAAATTCACAGGTGTCATATAAAAATTTGCCAAGTATTCATTCATTCCTGAGAGCCTAGCAGAACCCTGGAGTAGTTTTCTTATTTTCAAAAGAAATTGTATAGTCGGCAATTTTTCTATCCTGTCTGGCAGGTCCTGCAGCCATTTATTCCCAAATAATCACACAGAGGTTTATATTAATGGCTGGTTTATGGCTCAGACTTATTACCTAATAACTCTTTTGATGTGGGATGTCTTTCTGTATGCTGAGAATTACCATTAGATAATAAAGGAACAGTTTTGGCCTATGGTAAGCCAGCTTAGAGGCAGGTAGGAAATCTAAATATAAAGGTGAAGGAGGGTGTGGTCACACAGAGATGCTGCAAGCTGCCACCCAAGAGAGCAAGATGTCATGGAACACAGGTAAAGCCCCTAGCCATGTGGCAAGACATAGATTAATAGAAATGAACTGAATTAAGTTGTAAGAGCTAGCTGATAATGAATCTAAGCCATAGCTAGTTTATAATTAATATAAGCCTTTGTGTGATTATTGGGACTAAGCAGCTGTGGGCAATCTGGACCTCAGGGCAAGGCCAGGCCAGAAACTTCTGACTACATTCTTAAAGTATAAGTTAACCCATATTTCTACGTATGTTTAGCCACATGGCTTGGTACTGTTTCTCAGAGCAGCATTCTCATTCTGCTTCCTCTGCATTTCCCTGTTGTCTGTTTCTCTGCTCTTCTGCTTCCAAGAATTATCCTAGTCTGGTTGCCCCACCTCTACTTCCTGTCTAGTGATTTGGCCAATCAACATTTTATTAAATCAATATTTACAGGGACAAATATTTACAGTGTACAAATGCATAATTCTACAGCAAAGCTGCTTGGAAAATAGATCTAGAAAATGTTTATTTTCAAAAACCAGTAACTGGTTCTTAAGCTGATACAATATACCAGGCTTTCTAAAAATATAATAACAATAAATTGAGAATTGACTGATATTCACTTTTTCCCTATCAGCTGGATTGCAGACCTTTACTAGGGCTGTGTCTGATGTCCCCTGGCTGTTAGGTAAGGTAAAGAAAGTAGCACCCAAAGCCACTCTGAAACATTTCTGTGTAAAATTTCTCATTAGATTCTCTCACTCCCCCCTCCCCCAACTCTTTCTGTTTCTCTCTTACATGTTTCTTTCTTGTTGTTGTTGTTATAATAATTTGAGATATTTAGAGCAATGAGCAAAAAAGCTTTAGATATGATATGTGTGTATGTGCATGCATTTCAAATCTGCATGCTCATTGAGCATCTTCATCAAGAGCAAACTTAACTTGAGAGGCTGAAAAAAAAACGCACATATAAGAGAAAGAGAGAGAGAGAGAGAGAGAGAGAGAGAGAGAGAGAGAGAGAGAGAGAGAGAGAACCGAATCCTTGCATTTCCAAATCACAATTATGGTGCCAGTCTCTCAATTTTATTTATTTATATTTTGTCCTTGCCAACCAGTGAGTGCCAACCTTCTGTAATTAGCAGAAATGGGACATGCAGTGGATATGCTAGAAGTTCACAAAAGGGGCATCTCTGCACTGTCTCAGAGACCAATATAATATCACTATGGAAATCTGGGATGGCTACCAGAACATCTTTTTTATCTAGTGTTTTATGGCTAGAAATATTTTATTTTGCTTCACAATGCTGTTATGTCCTTATTTCTTTCTAAAAATATTTTATTGTTTATTTACTTATGTGTTTGTGTGTGTACTCATATGAGTATGGTACTTGTGAGGCCAGAAGAGGGTGTCAGATCCTCTGGAGTGGGATATAGGTGGTAGTTAGCTGCCCCATGTGGGTACTGAATTCTGGTCATCTGGAAAAGCAGCAAGAGCTCTTAACTGTTGTGTTACCTCTCCAGCCCCATGCTTCAGTTTCTTATGTATAAAATGGGTAGACAAATATCTACGTCTTTGCAATGTTTACAAAAGTACTGTATTGTTGTGGGGTATTTGTATACAGTGAAGATGTATTGCTGTGATTGGTGTAAAAAAAAGGTGAGTGTTCAATAGCTAGACAGGAGAAATAGGGGGCCTTCTGGGCAGAGGGAAGAGAGGATACTTGAGACTTGTGGGAGAAGTGAAGAGACACAGAGGAGAAACTGGAAGAGAGGTAACACCGTGAGGCAGAACCTAGATGAACATAAATGGGTTATTTTAAGTTATAAGAGCTAGTTGAGACAAGCCTAAGCTAAAGACTGAGCTTTCATGTAGGGCGCGATTGGCCCTTGCGCAACTTGCTGGACCCCAGCTATTGCATCTGTGCCGCTTATGCTAATTAGGCGTCGAGTAGTGATCTATCTGATGTGATCCCTAAATATGCTAATGAGGTATTACTTTGGACCTATCACCAGCTATATGCTAATGAGGCATTACTTTGGACCTATCACCAGCTATATGCTAATGAGGCATTACATTGGGCACCAATCACGCGTCCCAGCTTCCCTATATAAGCAGGCTACATTTCAGGCATGGGGTCTTCTTTCCACCATTCTCAACTGAGCTGTACTCCAATAAAGTGTGATCTGAGAAGAATCGTGCGTGTGGTGACTCGTCATTCTGCAGGCCAGAAAGCGGCTCGCCACACTTTCATACTTAATAAAAAGTCTCTGTGTCTTTATTAGGGAGTTGGTAGTACAAAGAAAGACTTGCTACACATAGTGCCCAATATGGAGCACATATTTCCGCATAGGACCTGAGAAAGGTTTGGAAGAAAAAAAAGGATTTGAAACACTCAAACACAGAGCCAAACACAATTTCATAGTCTCCCAGGTGGGCTAAAGCTCATTGCCATACATAGACACAGCTCTGGCTGTCACCTGTGGCCTTGAGCCAGCCAGTGTCGTGCTCTAAGCTGAGCTGCAAGAGGGCTAACATGGCAGCTTAAGATTTATCCCATGGGATCAGAGAATACTGCAGGCATTAAATAAAGTCAGGTCCAGACACAGAAAACCTCTAAAGACAGTCATAGGAAAAATAATTTAATATAATAGTAAAGTCTTTAGAGAGAGAGCAAAGTAATACAGAAAGAAAAAGCTATGTAAAGATGGGAAATACACAGGGTGTCTAAATTTTGTATGATGTTTTGTTGATTTAAATTTTATAAATGTTTCTGCTGAGAGACATTGGATTATAATAACTGCTAAAGCTATGTAAAGATGGGAAATACACAGGGTGTCTAAATTTTGTATGATGTTTTGTTGATTTAAATTTTATAAATGTTGCTGCTGAGAGACATTGGATTATAATAACTGCTAAATTAAACCAACCTATATATATATTATATATATATATATATATTAAGAATGTCCAAACTTCAAACGCAAGGCAGAAAATATGCTGCATTGAGGGAGAGGTTATCTCTTTGTTTCAACAGGGAATAAAAAGTTATGATTCTCTTCAAACCTAATGAAGATCAGATTTGATTGGGGAGACCTCCTGAAAATCTTGGCTGCAGAAATAAAAAACAAATAAACAAACAATGACAAAAACAACAACAAAATATCCCATCACACCAAGACTGGACAACCACTAGCTCTCCCTGAACTTGACCATTATTCCAATTTTCTCTGGGTTCCTTAAAGAGTCCATCAACCCCTTATAACAGAAGTAGTCTAGAGAATATGATGCTAACATTTTCAAGAGGTGGGATAGGCAGTTTTTGATCATCTGGTGAATTATGGATGTTTGCTATCATTTAGGGGGATTGATAACAAGTTGATATTGGTCATGGTTTCTTCCTGAGGGGAAAAAAGGGATATAAAAATAACAGAATTACAAAGATAGTTTATTGATTCTACTTTGAACTAAAAAGCAACTACTAGTCTTAAATATTTTACATATGTATGGATTTTTTGCATATTAATACAAATTTAAGGTTACTTTTGTTATACTATATATTTGTTTTTACTCTTGTTTAAGGTATTGTACTATGTAGTTCATTTAAAAATATAATGTATAATTAAGAAATACAGGTTGACAGTTGTCTATAATAATCAAACTTATAGTTATGTTAGTCATGTTTTCAAGGTTAAACAGATATATTTTAGATAGATAGGTGATCTTCAAACACTTCAGAGACCTACAGAATATGTTATTTAAGATGTTTGGATTTGGAGAATATCCTCCTGAGCGAGGTATCACAAACCCAAAAAGATAAGCAGGAGGTGTACAGACTCATTAGTGGACTCTAAACAAAAAAGAAAAAAGCAAAGCATGCTCAAGCTGCAAACCACAACCACTGAACAGCTTGGGATCTGAAACACCTTGGACTGACACTTTGAATCCTACTCCCCTAGAGAAATATCTGACTCAGTCTCGATGTTGGGGGGAGAAAACTGAATCTGCCAGGAGTGGAGGCTGAACTGAGCAATATTGGGACCTTGGGACCTTGGGACCTCCTGCCAATGCTGGCGGTGGGGGGATGGGGAGATGTGGAGAAGAAAGAATGACCTGATGTGGTGGGAGGGGGAAGGGACCTTGAATAAGGATATGCAAGGATAGAAAATGTGACTTCTTTATTCATAAAAAAAAGATGTTCAATAACCTAAGGTTTTTCATGATAGTGAGATGTCTGCTCCTGGCAGCACCAACCCTACTTTATAAAATAATGATGAGCATTAAAGAACCTCTATATAGAGTTTGCTTTTATTGTAACAAAGTTTGTCATTGGGAAAGGTTTTGTCTTAACTGCTGACAGTATGCTGTCTTAACTGCTGACAGTATGCTGTCTAAACTGGACAAATAAGATAACAAAAAAGTGACTGCCAACTTTCCAAGACAAGGTAGGACAGTCCTTCAAAATTCCTGGTTCGTAGAAAAGTCTGTCAGATATTCTAGGCTTATAGGCTGAAGATGGATATCCCAACATTGCACAGGAACTTTAGGTGACTGCTCTGGCAGCCAGCTGTTTCTGTCATTTTTTAGTTTTGGAAGTTGCTTTCTCTGCACTTCCAGTTTAATCAGGTAACTGTGGTGACATTTATTTAACGAAATTAGTCTGGAATATCAAAGTCAACCACAGAACGAAGCCTTGAAGGTCAGGGAGTGGCTACCCACACCTTTAATTGTATCATTAGGAATTTAGAAAGAGGAAGTTAAAGTAAGTGGGAGGAGCAAGAAAAGAGGGTTTTTCAGCTTTTTCAGTACATGCCTCCCTTTTTCCATTGACAACAGAGAGATTTGCAGTTGGAGAATTCCTGGAGACAAGCCTCAGGAGTTGGCTGCATGAGAGGTGGCAGTGGTTTGTTTCTTTATCTCTCTGATAGTTCAGCTTTTCCATAATAGCTGGCTCTAGGTTTTTATTATATACTAGCTAGAATTTGTGTAATATATATTGTTCCTAGGTCTCTGGTGAGGTTGAAGATTAGATAATTATAGTTTTTATTGAAAGTAAATCAGGCACAAAACTTTGAATTTACCAAGATAAGATACATAATGGAGTATTTCTTTGAATTTGCCAATGCTAAGGGACTGGACATTGTGTATGTAATTCTTACTTGATAATTGTCCTCATTGTATACAGTTTTTGCTGTATTAGAGTTAAAAACCTTTCCTTTTATTTAGACAAAAAGAGGGAAATGTTGTGGGTTCTTTGTAATCTGTGAAGAGGTACTGCTGTGACTGGTATGATAAAAAGCTAAATAGTCAATAGCTAGGCAAGAGAGGTGTGACTTTTGAACAGATAGAGGAAAGGATAATCAGGGTATGCAGGAGAAGTGAAAAACGCACAGAGGAAACAGGAGGTTCAAGATGGAAGAGAGGTAATGTCACATGGCAGAACATAGATTAATATAAATGGGTGAATTTATGTTATAAGAGCTAGTTGAGAAAAGCCTAAGCTAAAGGTCAAGTTTTCCTAAAAGTCTCTGGGTCTTTATTTGGAAGCTGGAAGTACAGAGAAACACTTGCTATACTTAATTAAGAAAAATACCATAATTTTAAAAGTCATAACAAAGTGGAGCACTATGAAATAACCCAAATTACCATTATAAAGTAATTATATGAATTATTAAAATAATATGTTCTAAAGGACTTTGATAAGATTGTTGTTGTATGGGTTTCTGGCCTGGACTTTTGGGCCTAGACCAGAGGCTTGACCTACTAGTCCAGCAAACCCATAGTCCCACAGAGACATACAGATGTGTACATTAATTTTATGCTGATTGGCCTAGGGCCCAGGCATATATCTTGCTAACTCTTTATCCTTAAACTAACCCATGACTTTTATCCTGTTCAGCCATGTGGCTCAGTACTTTTTCTCCGCAGCATTTCAACTTCTTTTCTCTGTATCTCCTGGCATCTCTGTGATGTCTCTCTGGCTGCTTTGAGATATTCCCAAAGTTTTCTTAGTCTAGTAGCCCCGTCCACACTTCCTGTCTGCCTCTGGCCAATCAGCTTTTTATTAAACCAATAGGAGGAACAAACATTTACAACATACCATAATCATCCCACTACACACTGTTGCTAAAGACAACATATACTTTGGTCAAATTACATGGAGAAATCAGGTTGATACTGATCAGAGACCTTCTTCCTTGCTGCACGTCTTTCACAGTACTGGAAGCTACTATCTAGATACTGGGGGAGAAGAGTTCTCAACAGTCTTACCCAGATATGAAACACTGAGGTACAGTAATGACTAGCATTGTAAGACACGCTCATGGGTGTACCAGTGCATAAATGTTATAGGGGTAACCAATCAATTTGTGATTGGATTTATGACTCAATCCATAGAAGGAAACACATAGTTGGTATGATAAATCTCACTGAGAACCCATGGGGTTCTTTTCTTCCTCTGTCATCTGGAGGAGTGTCAGTTGAGGGACTGGATGGTCCAGACTGGTCTGTTAGGTATTGTCTTGATTAATGATTGGCATTGAGGAAGGGCCAAGTCCTGAGTTGCTATCCTTAAGCAGGTGGACCTAAGACATATAAGAAAGCTAGCGGAGCATGAGCCACAAAGCAAGCCAGTAAGCAGTGTCCACTCCTGTTTCTGGTTCAAGATCCTTGAGTTGTTGCCTTGATTTCCTTCTATGATGAACTGAGGCCTGGAAATGTAAGCTAAATAAACCTCCTCCCTAAGCTGTTTTTAATTATTGTGTTTTATCACACAAACAGAAAACAAACTAGATCAGCAGGAGAACTCAACTCCCTCCCTGGGGTGGGGTGGGGTGTGTGTGTGAACCTACTACTGTTTTACTGAATGAATTAACTATCCAATTTCTGTTTCAATTCGCATCTTTCTGACCATAGATGGAGTGAGGCTCTCAGACCTCATCAGGGAAGTATCTTGGTGTAATGGGTAGTGGTGAACACAGGTTGAAGTGCAGAGTATGAGTGTATATGTAAAGTTCTCAGCCACAGATTGGACTTTTATATCACATCCTCTCCTTGCAAGGCTCAAGAACCATCCAGGAAGAGGGGCAGAAGGATTCTAAGAGCCAGAGGTCTGAAACACTGGAGTGAAGCCATGTTTTAGGGACACGACAGGACCACTGTGCTCATGATCTCACAAGCAGGTGTTGTTGCCTGCATGAGGTCAAGCCGGTCTATATTCTGGCTCTGATGAAGGAGGCTCACAAAGCCCCACCTCTGACTGAGGAACTATTGACAGTTGATGGCTTCTGCGGGATATAGTCATTCTTCTCTAAGAGTGTGGTCCTTGCTACATGCACCATGCTCCAGTGGGTGGCCCCAAACCCAGGGATATATGGGAAGCACAAGCTGGACATGGGGATTATAGAAAAACAACAAAAAAGAGGACTGGAAGCTGGGAGGGGGGAGGGGGGGACCTTGGAGGGATTAAGGGTATGAGTAGAAGGTGAATATGATCAAAGTGCATTGTTTATATGTATGAAGGTCTTACTTAAAGATGTATTAAAAATAGATCTATGATCAAATGTTACTCTAGGGTCTTGCCTAATTCTTTGTTTATATCTGTTAGTAGCAATGTAGCCTAGTTAGAGATAAGTAAGCATTTCATGAGTGATAGGAAGAACAATAAAAAAATTATTTTTTTCCCCTGAATTTTCAATTTTTGGCAGTAAAGTATACGGGAAAGGGATGGTGAGTCTATAGCAAGTATAATAATTGTCCCCTTTGCATTATTTATTCTTATAGCTTTCTGCCCAAGGGAGGCTGTGAGTAACCAAAGACTTCCTTAGCACAAGTCCCCATGCTGTCTCTATCAGTTCCTGTCTGCTCTCTGCCTTGTATGCCGCTCTCCTCTTAGACACCCTGAGACAAGGATTCATGAACATGTATTTGTGCATATATGTGCATATATATATGCATATATGCAGAGAGAGAGAGACCTTATATCTTTACAGTTTGTATTTACTGCACCTTATTTATTAGGAATTATTTGCTAATGTTCTTGTCGTGAAGATGTTCTATCTTTTCTTCTTAAAGTTTCATTTCACTTTTCACATTTAGATCTACATCTCCTCTGGGACAGACTTTCCTGTGTGTGTATCAGGTTAGGTAAGAATAAAAACTTTCTTTATTGACTAACTGACAAAGAACCATTTGTAGAAAATCCTTATTTCTACACTACATTGGAGTACATGATCTGTCATGAACCAAGTGATCTCATATGTTTCTGGACTGCATTCCAATTCATTGATCTGTTGCTGAATTTTTATAATATTTTATTCTCTATGTGTTAGTTCCGCGCGTGAGAGCAAGTACACACTAACAAGGCCACACGCTAGAGTTTATTTAAGAGAGGAGTCCCAGGCAGGTGAAGAAACAGAGGAGCAGGACAGAAGTCAGAGAGGGGACAGAGAAAAAAGACCAGAGCATGTGCTGACAGTCTCTTTTAAGGGAAGGGGTGTGCATGGGTATGTGTCATGGGTCCAGGGAGATGCTTCTGGGTCCAGGGAGGTGCTTCCGTGCAAGATGCATCCCATCTGAGCCGAGTAGGCTCAGCTACGTGGAATGCCAGGAATCCTTACACTATTAATTAATATAGTCTTATAATGTCCTACTATCAAGAGCATGAGCTTTCTTCACCATGGAGCAATAGATTACTTTATTTAACTTTGATCTTCTAAATTTGCATATACATTTCAGAAATTTATTTGTGAATTTCAAAACACAATTTGAAAGAGATTAAATTAGGATTGTATTTGTCTACAGTTAAATTTTCAAATACTATTGGTTTTATAATATTCAAATTTTTAGTTCATGAACATTGTAAAATTATATTTATTTATAGCTTTTAATATTTTCCTCAAAGTATTTTGTAATTTTCTATGAAGAGGTCTTACAGATTATTTTCATGTCATACTTAGGCAACAAATTTTCAAACTATTGTTGTTGATGATGTTTTGCTGTAACAACTTGGCTAGACTTGAAAACAAGAAACTGAGATTGTTTTTCTTTGGGACAAAGTATTATGTACTGAATTTGGCCTTGAATTTGCTGTGCAGCTGGCCTGGTGCTGGGATCACAGATGTGCACATCACAGGTAGTTTATGCCCTGCTGAGAATCTAACCCAAGGCTTTGCGTATGTCAGACAAGCACTCTACCCCATTGTACCCAGTCTAGGGAATGTTTCTTAAGTGATGTGTTGTACACTGATTTTACAGTAACTTGAGTTTCATGCCAAGCTGGGAGCCTATAAAACACTTTCTCCATGGTTCCTTATAACCATTTCTTAGTGTGAACCTAGAAGACCCATTACAAGACGTGTGTATAGACTGCTTGATACCAAAAATCAGCCATTCAATCATATGTACATATGTGTCATCATCTATCTATTTAGTCTATGTATAATTTTCCATCATCTATCTACCATCTATATCTATCTTCTATAACCTATATATCATCTATATATCTTTATTTCCATGTATTAATTTATCATCTATTACTTATTAATCAATAAATCAATCTATCCATCTATCCTATTGATTATATTTCTCTGTGACAAGTGACTAATACATGCTCCTAATTACACTTTCTGAGCCCAGCTGTCAGGCTTCTGGGGTTTTTGGATCTCTGTTCTCAAGGTCCCCACAGCTGGAATTGAGCTGCATCTATAGGACTCACAGACACCTAGAACAGCTGAAGGGGCATCTTGCTGTCTCCTATCTGTGTAAATAAGTAACTCTTTCCCTGGCAGGTAAGGAAAATACATTTGCAAATGAGATTAAGCCTGGTTAGATTCTCCAGAAGAAAGGAACCCAGTTCCCAGCTTCGGTACAGGCATTTCTCAGTCTGAAAGAGGCTTGTTTTCCTCTGGAGAGAGATACCTACCTACCAATCTGTTCATATGAGTCTTCCTTGCTTTCCTCTGCTATGGGGAACAAGGAGGTTGTGGTGACAGCTATTGAGTGTTGGCTCAGAGAGAAAGTCTGATATTAATAGTAACATTGAAACAAATTCACAGCGTGCTCACACATCAGTTACTTTAAAAATCATTTTGGTATGGACTTGTGGGAGAGGTGGGCAAGGGGAACTTACCATACACCTTAAGAATTCTGGATAAAGCCATGTGAAAGATACTGCTTATCATGTGTAAGTGTTCCATAAAGTAGCAGGAATATTTTTCTAGGACTATTTGGCATGTACCAAATCTACCAATATTAGATATTATGACTGAGGATATCTGATGCTACTATTATGTATTTGATGAAATAGTTGCTTACATTCTAGGGAGTGGTTCAATAAATATGTTGCAGAATGTATACTTTGGAAGTTGAGTTAGATATGGTATAGTCTAATCTTTACTACAAAAAAATTACTTTTACTGTCTTGTATTTTAGTCAGTAAATGTCTTTGGAGAAATGCATGGCTGGATCAATCACTGTTACCCCTCAGGTATTTTCTAGCAGTTTCTACCCCCCCAAATCCATTTTTTAAAAGCACAAATATACTTTTTAGTAATTCAAAAATGTTTTGCAGGCACTTATTTATAGTCAGAGTCTGTTATCTTACATGAACATTCTCGCTGAACATGTACCGAGCATATTTCTTATATTTCAGACTGTCAGTATGAAGTGTACTTACATTTTCCTACTGCATCGGTTTTTCTTTGTTCAATTTTCAACACATTTCATATGCTTTGATAACAGATAATGCCTTATTCTGCAATTACTTGCAAGAAAATGACTTCTGTGGTTTTGTACTTTCAACTCATATTAAAAATACTCTAATAAGCTTGTTGTCACAGGAAACTTTCTTTGTGTCAAGCGCAGCGAGGCATCCGAGGGACTGTCAAGATGAAGACGGTTCCATTCCTGAACATTACTGATATTTAGGTGTTGAATTACCTGCACAAGGAGGAAGCATCCTGGGCTATTGTTGTCTTACTCAGCCCTTTGTGGAAGTCCAAGTACTCGCAGGTTAGACAGCATTACAGGGTGTGTGGAAAGGCCTTCCACAGTTAGGAAAACTTGAAATTCATGTTTGACATGGAAAAAACTTCCAGGCATGATGAGCTAAGTTACTTACGATCCCTTTCCTGGGAGAGTGTTTGGGTTTGTCCCCTGTGTTTCTGTCTGTATACTGAAGGCCAACATTATATGAACAAAATGTCCTCATAAAAACTTGGACATTATTGGAGAGATGGAATAAAAGAACGTCAATAGTCCATTTATGGGTGATTGCTGTCAACATTTTTATGTGTCTTATGATCTTCTGTACGTATTTAAAAAAATCACTGAGATGTATACATATCATTTTGTTCCCTTTAAAACTATTTCCCATGATGGTCATTTGTTATTCATTTGTATAGTCATAACTGACCACACAAATGCTCGTAAGCACATTCCTGAAGTTTAGTCTTGACAGTAACAAAAAAGCTGCTGTTTTAATTTTCTTTTCAAAACATCTTGTTACATTTACTTATTTATCTGGGGATATGTACAAAAGCTAGGGTGCACATGTTCAGTTCACAGGACTGATTGCAGAAGTCAGTTCCACTCTTTCAGTGTGGGGCCCAGTGTTTCAAGTCAGGTTATCAGGCTTGATAGTATTTGCCTCTATCCACTGGGAAATTTCTAGTAACTAGAAACATCTGAGCTATAACACAGTAGAGATTTATGAGTGTTACTGTAAGACCTTGCTGAATGCTCCAAGAATTTATTTTCTCCTTTTTATTTTATTTGTTTATGTTAATAAATTTTGGGGTATGTTTGTATCTATATGATGTGTATGTTTGTATAGCTGCATGTGTATATGTTCCTATAGGTATGTTTTCATACCAGTGCATACACATTGTATGAGGAGGCCAGAGATCAATAGCTATCACTCTTCACCACATATTTTGAGGCAGGGTTCTCTTACTGAACCAGAGCTCATAGGTTCAGCAAGGCTTGCTGGGAAGTTAGGTGGAGTTACAGATGTGTCATTGCTCTGGGCTTTTATGTAGGTGCTGTGGATCCAAACTCAGAGCCTCATGTCAATGTATAGGTGCTGTACCAGCTGAACCATCTCCCCAGCACTCAAATCTTGTGACAAAACTGTATAAATGGATTGTTATAAGAAAACAAAAGTGAAGCACCAGAGTGTCTGTGTATTACTGACAACTATTTTGAAGACCCTGGAACCACAAATTCAAACAACTCAAAGCTGATTTACTAGGGCTGAAATCTCTTCAGCCTTTGTTAGAGATCTATCACAAGTTGTATCTGTTACATAACCCTGATGCCCACACTCAAGGGGAAGTTTTGTACTCTTCAAAAGACCATAAAGATAAATAAGAGCTTTTGTAAAGAAGAGTTTGAACTCAGTGTGTTGCTAGGTGGCTTTTTCTGTGTTTAGGCTGATGGACGTTCTGGTTAATTTCAATGGTTTCTTAAAAATTACTTACTTTTTATTACATTTACTTATTTATTTGGTATGTGTGCATGTGTGTGCGTGTGTGTATGTGTGTATGTGTGTGTGTGTGTGTGTGCTCACATGTACATAGGGTACATTTGGAAATAAAAGGACAATTTGGGGTAGTCAATTCTTTCCTTCTACCATGTAGAACCTTGTATCAAAGGTACCCCTATCTGCCTAACCATCTCCCCAGCACCAAGTTTTGAAATGAAACTCCTGGGAATTCTTTTCTGACCGAAGAAGTGGTGAGGAGAAGGTGTCTGCTGGTTCATGTATGATGCGGATTGACTGATAGCATGTTCTCATTTTTCTGTTAGCTTTTAGACATATGAATTTATGTCTGATCAAATTTAAATTTGACCAATGTTTGTACTGTTGCATCCATATTACCCTTGATGGTTAATCTGGTTGCTAACTTGACTTACCTGGGAAGAAAAACTTCAACTGAGAAATTGCCTCAATTAGATTGGCCTGTGAGTATAGCTACAGGGGTACTTTTTTAATTGATGATTGATGGAGGAGGGCCCAGAGCATATCTAGGAAAGTGAGCCTTTGGCTGTATTAGCAGGGTAGCTGAGCAGGAGTCTGCAAGAAGCCATTGAGTGGTGTTCCTCTATGGCTTCTGTTTCAAACTCCTTGAGTTCTGCCTTGGCTTTGCTTAATTATGGGTCAACCTGTAAGCCAAAAGAAACCCATTCTCTCAAGTTGCCTTGGTCATGGTGCTTATTACATAAACAGAAATAAGACTGGGACATAAACTGGTATCAGAAGTGGGTGTTGCTGTAATGGACTTGACCATGTTATAATGGGGGAAGATGTAGAAGGATTTTGGAGCTTTGGACTGGAAGAGCCATTGGATACTCAGAGCTGCTCATGGATGAGGCTCTAAGAACTCAGAAGAAAAGCAGACCATGGAGGCCTGGCTTGGGAAGAAGTTTTAGACAGATGTAGAGACTGTATTAGAACCATTTGTGTGATACATTTGAATCAAGCATCTGTGGAAGTGAAACATTCTGTGCTTTACTGGGATAATGGGTCCTGGTTAGCTGGAGCTGAAAATAAGCTGTGATTAATAAGAGACCAGAATCTCTGAGGCACAATCTTTTCAGGAATAATTCCTCAGGGTCAGCACACAAAAACTTTGGTCCATGGGGCCACAACTGCATCTCAAGCTGGTATCTAAACTTGAGGATACATGTGGTACTGGTTTTGAAGACATGAGAGACCTAACATTGAGGGGATTGTGGAGAATGCCTAAGGCTCAGTACCTTAAGGTAGGATTGGAGTCCCTGGAGAGAAGCCAGGAGAGGTCACGGGTAAAAATGAAACATCAGTTACAGTGGAGACTATGATATTAAAGACGCCAAGACCATGGCATGATTATCAAAGATATCAGCAAATATGGAGTAGAGCCAGCCTGAGCTTATAAGACAGTATGTGTGTGTGTGTGTGTGTGTGAGAGAGAGAGAGAGAGAGAAAGAGAGAGAGAGAGAGAGAGAGAGAGAGAGAGAGAGAGAGAGAGAGAGAGAGAGAACTGTTAGATGCCCAAGCTGGAGAAATGAGATTTCTGAGCCCCTTGGAGCCCAGGTGAGTGAGTCCTATGTATCTAACATTCAGCTTTTCATACTGTTTGATTTTGACCAGCTTGTAACTATGATCTGGCTCCTGTCTTTTGGAATATGAAGTATGTGACTTAGTTTTGATTTACATTATCCCACAGTTAAGAGATTTTGGATTTTTTTTTAATGTTTTGAATTTAAATATTTTACTTTCAGAATCTTCTTGAGTTCATGTTGGCCATGACTTTATTCCTGGAAGGCCTTAAGCTTGTGGTCATATATATATATATATATATATATATATATATATATATATATATATAAATTCATAATATATATTATGAATAAAGTCACAATTTTTTTAATCCATGTATCCCCTTGTTCAAATTCCCTTCTCCCTCCCACCCCTCCCATACTCTCTCTACTCCCCATCTCCTTATATCCTCCCCAGCAAGGACAGGAGGTCCCAAGATTCCAAGGTGGCTTAGTTCAACAGCCACTCCAGACAAATCCACTTTCCTCATCCCAACATCAAGACTAGGTCAGATGTTCCTCTGGAAGGAATGGGATCCAAGGTGTCAGTCTAAGTTGTTTCAGATTCCAAGTTGTTCAGTGGTTGTGGTTTACAGCTTGGATATGCTTTGGTTTTGTTTAAAGTCCACTAATGAGTGAGTACATCCCCTGCTTATCTTTCTGGGTTTGTGATACCTCGCACAGGAGGATATTCTCCAAGACCATTCATTTGCCTGCAAATTTTGGGATATCATTTTTTCTTACTGCTGAGTAGTACTCCATTGTGTAGATGTACCACAGTTTGTTAATTCATTCCTCAGTTGAGGGGCATCTAGGTTGTTACCAGGTTCTTGCTATTATGAATAATGCTGCTATGAACATAGTTGAGCTACTGCTTTTGGAGTGTAAATGTGCATCTTTAGATTATATACCCAATAGTGGTATTGCTGAATCCTTGGGGAGATTGATTCCTAGTTTTCTGAGAAACCTCCAACTGCATTCCAGAGTGGCTGAACAAGCTTACACTCCCACCAGCAATGGAGGAGTGTTCTCCTTGCTTTGCATCCTCTCCAGCATAGGCTGTCATCTGTGTCTTTTATCTTAGCCAATCTGACAGGTGTCAGGTGGTATCTCAAAGTTGTTTTGATTTGCATTTCTCTGATGGCTAAAGATGATGAGCACTTTTTCAAGTGCCTTTCAGTCATTTGTAATTCTTCTGCTGAGAATTCCCTTTTTAGTTCTGAACCCCATTTTTTGATTGGGTTATTCAATGTTTGGGGCTCTAGTTTCTTGAGTTCTCTATATATTTTAGAGATCAGTCCTCTGTCACTTGTAGGGTTGGTGAAAATCTTTTCCCATTCTGTAGGTTGTCGTTTTGTCTTATTGACAGTGTCCTTGGCTTTACAGAAGCTTCTCAGTTTCAGAAGGCCCCACTTATTGATTGTTGTTCTTAGTGTCTGTGCTACTGGTGTTATATTTAGGAAGTGATCACCTGTGCCAATGCATTGGAGGGTATTTCTCACTTTCTTTTCTATCAGGTTCAGTTGTGGCTGGGTTTATGTTGAGGTCTTTGATCAACTTGGATTTGAGTTTTGTGCAGGGTGATAGGCTTGGATCTATTTGCATTTTTCTACACACTACCATCCTGCTATGCCAACACCATTTGTTAAAGATACTATCTTTTTTCCACTGAGTATTTTGGGCCTCTTTGTCAAAGATCAGGTGTTCATAGGTTTTTGAGTTTATGTTAGAATCTTCAATTTGATTCCATTGATCCACAAGTCTGTTTTTATGTTGGTACCAGGCTGTTTTTATTACTGCAGCTCTATGGTATAACTTGAAGTTGGGGATGGTGATGCCTCCTGAGGTTCTTTTATTGAGCAAAATTGTTTTGACAATCCTGGCTTTCCTATTATTCCAAATGAAACTGAGTGTTGTTCTTTCAAGGTCTGTAAAAAATTGTGTTGGGATTTTGATGAGAAGTGGGTTGAATGTGTAGATTGCTTTTGGTAGGATTGCCATTTTTACTATGTTGATCCTACCGATCCAGGAACATTGGAGAGCGTTCCATTTTCTGATATCCTCTTCAGTTTCTTTCTTCAGTGATTTAAGGTTTTTGTCAAATAAATCTGTTACTTCTTTGGTTATAGTTACTCCAAGGTATTCAATACTATTTGCAGCTATTATAAATGATGATGTTTCCCTTATTACTTTCTCAGCCCTTTTATCTTTAGTGTATAGGAGGGCTACTGATTTCTTTGACTTAATCTTGTGTCCTGCTACATTGCTGAAGGTGTTTATCAACTGAAGAAGTTCCCTGGTAGAATTTTGTGGATCACTTATGTATACAATCATATCATTTGCAAATAAAGATAGTTTCACTCCTTCTTTTCCAATTTGTATCCCCTTAGTCTCCTTGTGTTATCTTATTGCTTTTACTAAAACTTTGAGAACTATATTGAATAGATGAGAGGAGAGAGGACAGTCTTGTATAGTTCCTGATTTTAGTGGGATTGCTTTGAGTATTTCTCCATTAAGTTCGATGTTGGCTGTCAGCTTCTTATAAATTGCCTTTATTATAGTTACATATTTTTCCTGTATCCCTGATCTCTCCAGGACTTTATCATAAAGGAGTGTTGGATTTTGTCAAAGGCTTTTTCAGCATCTAAGGATATAATAATGTGTTTTTTTTCCTTCAGTTCGTTTATATGATGGATGACACTTACGGTTTTTCTTATGTTGAACCATCCCTGCATTTCTGGGCTGAAGCCTGCTTGATTCCTGTATACAGTTTGCCAGAATTTTGTTGAGAATTTTAGTATAAATATTCATGAGGGAAATTGGTCTGTAATTCTCCTTCTTTGTTGCATTTTTGAGTGGCTTGGATATAAGGGTAATTGTGGCCTCCTAAAAAGAGTTTGGCAATATTCCTTCAGTTTCTACTGTGTGAAATAGTTTGAGGAGTGATGATAGTAATTCTTCTTTGAATGTCTGGTAGAATTCGGCACTGAAATCATCTGGACCAGGGCTTTTTTTAGTTGGGAGGCTTTTAATGACAGCTCAATTTCCTTTAGGGTTATAGGTCTGTTTAAGTATTTAATCTGATCTTGATTTAATTTTGGCAAATGATACTGTCCAGAAAGCTGTTCATTTCTTCTAGATTTTCCAATTTTTTTGGAGTATAGATTTTCAAAGTATGTCCTGATAATTCTCTGGATTTCATGGGGGCCTGTTGTTATGTCTCCTTTTTCATTTTTGATTTTGTTGATTTGGATACTCTCTCTCTGTTCTTTGGTTAGTTTGGATAAGGGTTTATCTATCTTGTTGACTTTCTCAAAGAAGAAATTCAACAAGTCTTTGATTCATTCATTCTTTGTAATGTTCATTTTGTTTCAGTTGTATTGATTTCAGCTCTAAGTTTGATTATTTCCTGTTGTCTACTCCTTCTAGGCGCGTTTGCTTCTAATTGTTCTAAGACTGTCAGCTGTGCTGAAGGTTCTTTAGTGTGGGATTTCTCTAGGTTTTTCATATAGGCATCAAAGTGCTAAGAATTTTCACTCTTAAGACTGATTTCATTGTGTCACATATGTTTGGGTACGTTGTGAATTCATTTTAGTTAAATTCTAGGAAGACTTTGATTTCTTTCTTAATTTCTTCCTTGACCCAGAGGTAGTTCAGTTGAGTGATGTTTAGTTTCCATGAGTTTGTAGGCTTTCTGTGATTTTTGATGTTGTTGAACTCTAACTTTAGACCATGGTGATCTGAAATGCTACAAGGGATTATTTCCATTTTTTTCTATCTATTGATATTTGCTGTATGACCAATTATGTGGTCAATTATAGACAAAGTTTCATGTGGTACTGGGAAATATGTATATACCTTTGTGTTTGGGTGGAAGATTATGTAATATCTATTAAATCCATTTGTATCATAACCTCTGTTAGACTCCTTATTTCTCTGGTTGACCTATCCAAGGGTGAAAGTGGGGTATTGAAGTCTGCCACTATTAGGGTGTGAGAATTGATATGGGATTTGAGCTTTTTCTTTTACATAGATAAGTGCCCTGATATTAGGGGCATAAATATTCATATTGAAATCTCATCTTGATCAATTTTTCCTGAGATGAATAAGTAATGTCCATCCTGGTCTCATTAATTGATTTTCGTTTGAATTCTACTTTGTTAGATATTAGGATGGCAACACCAGCTTGTTTCTCAGGGCCATTTGATTGGAAAATCTTTTCCAAACCCTTTATTCTGAGCCTGTGTCTGTCTTTAAGGTTGAGATGTGTTTTATGTATGCAGCAGAAGGGTGGCTTCTGTTTTTGTATCTATCATGTTAGTGTGTGTCTTTTTATAGGTGAAGTGAGTCCATTAATATTAAGGGATATTAGTGACCAGTAATTGTTACTTCCTGTTATTTTTGGTGGTAGCTTGCATGTATTTCCTTTCTTTGGGCTTTTCTTCATGGGATTATTCATTGTTTGTGGTTTCATGGGTATATCTGGGTTCCTGTGTTTGGAGATTTCCCTCTAATGCTTTCTGAAGGGCCAGATTTGTGGATAGGTATTGTTTAAGTCTGACTTTCTCATAAAATATCTTGTTTACTCCATCTAAGGTGATTGATTGTTTTGCTGGGTATAGTAGTCTAGGTTGGCAGCCATCCTCTTTTAGTGTCTGTATAACTTCTGACCAAGACCTTCTTGCTTTTATTGTTTCCATTGAATAGTCAGGTGTTATTCTGATGGATCTGCCTTCATAAGTAAGTTGGCTCTTTTCTTTTGCAGCTCTTAAAATTTTTTCTTTGTTCTGTATGTTTTGTGGCTTGATTGCTATGTGGCAAGTGGATTTTTTTGTGGGGCTCAAGTCCATTTGGTGTTCTGTAAGCTTTTTGTATCTTTATAGGCATTTCCTTCTTTATCCTGGGAAAGTTTTCTTCTATGATTTTATTGAACACATTATCTGTGCCTTTGAGTTGGTATTTTACTCCTTCTTCTATTCCTATTATTCTCAGGTTAGGTCTTTTCACGGTGTCCCAAATTTCCTGAACATTTTGTGCTATGGCTTTTTGGTTTTATTGTTTTCTTTGACTGATGTATCTATTTCTGCTATTGAGTTTTCCACTCCAGAGATTCTCTCTTCCATCTCTTAGATTCTGTTGGTTATTCTTGGATCTGTAATTCCAACTCTTTTCTTTAGATTTTCTATTTTTACCTTTGCTTCATTTTGTACCCTTTTTATTGCTTCTATTTCAATTTTTAGTTCCTGGAATGTTTTTTTCATTTTTTGGTTTTCATTTTGTTTTGTTTTGTTTTCTTTCAAGGATTTGTTCATCTCTTTCAATTTTTTGTTTGCATTTTCTTCTATCTTTTAAAGGGAATTTTTTATATTCTCTTTTAAGGCTTCTATAATCTTCATAAAGTTGTTTTTGCTGTTGTTTCCTCTTTGCTCTGTTCGGGTCTTGGTGTTGTAGAACCACCAGTTTCTTCTGGTGTTGCCTTATTGTTCTTTATATTGTTACATGTGTTCGTGCACTGGTGTCTTCCCAAGGATTCAGTGATTCACACTTAGTCAGCACCTAGTCAATTGTGGCTAGATGGCTTGTGTATCTCCTGTTTGCTCTGAGCAAGGAGGTCTGCATGATCTCTGACTCCACTCTGGTCATGGTTCTGTGTTTCGAAGCGCCTGATTGTCTATGATGATGCAGCTCACCCCAGATTTGGGGCCTGGTTGTGAGTGGTCCTTTCTGTTAGGGGTCGCTGGGAGAGGTCCCTTCCAGCTAAAGCCTAGGGCCTGTCTGCTAGCAAGGGTCTGAGATCAGAACCTTGGGTATGATGATCCTGGCCCCAGAGAGGGATTTTCCAAATGGGTGGCCCAGGAGCTGGAATCTGCTTTCTTCTTATTCCACTCTGGATACAGGTCTGAGTTTCAAAGGTGTCAGTCTGTCTCTGATGACTCAGTTTGCCCTGGAGAAAGATTTTAGATTTTTTAAGCAGAAATTGGATGTTGAAACCTATTACATGAATTCTAATTGGTATTATAATAAAACCCAGAGCCAGATATTGGGGAAAAGCTAAAATATCAGAGAAATAGAAACCAAACCACAGCCAATTCTCACCCAGCTAATGGAGTAGGGATGGAGTAGGTCCTCAGACTGAGTGGATGTGCAGGCAAAAGACAGAATTTCTACCTTCTCCTCCTTGTCTTCCTTTCCCCACCGAGCTGTTTTACTTTCTGGTTCAACATTCCTAGAGCTAGGACTAAAGATGTGTGCTAACACTACCTGACTGTTATGCTTGAACTAACAGAGATCCAGAGCAGTGATGAGATTAAAGATGTGGGTCACCACTCCCTGGCCTTCAGGGATTGGCTGTGGGTGACTCTGTCCTCTGATATTCCACACTATTTTCTATTAAATATACAGTATATTACCACAGAAATCACTGGGAATTTTTCATGACTGTGAGACTTTTAAAGTCATATTGTGCTTTATAGTATAATATTCATATTAACACGAGTTCCAGCAAAAAAGAAAAGTATATCTTAGCAGTGATGTATTGTGTGTCAAGTTGACAAGGGGTAGACTTGTGATGGCTAATCTTGGTTGTCAACTCAACACACTTGAGAAGATGAAATCTCAACTGTAATATTGCCCCCATCAGATGGGTCAGGGCAAAGCCTTGTGATGTTTCTTACTTGTTCATGATATGGGAGGCCCATGCCCACTGTGGGCAGTGCCATTCTTGGGCAGGTGGGCCTGGATTGTATAAGCAATGTAGGTAGGACTGGAAAGATACACAGTGGTTCAAATCTCTTGCTGCTCTTGCAAAGGACCCAGATTCACTTCCCAGCACCCACATAGTGGCTTACAACCATCCATAATTGTAGTAGGATTATGTTATTACATTGTAAATAATTGTCCTGCCTACTGGTTTAATAAAAATGCTGACTGGCCAAAGGCATACAGGAAGTGTGGGTGGGGCTATCAGACTTAGACAACTCTGGGAACAGGAATAACAAAGCAGAGATGCCAGGAGAAACAAAGGAAAGAGTTGAAATGCTCTGAGAAAAGGTACTGAGTCTCATGGCTGAACAAGATAAGAATCATGGGTTAGTTTAAGAGTAAAGAGCTAGCAAGTTATAAGCCTGGGCCCTAGGCCAATCAGCATAAAAATCATGTAAGTGTCTGTGTGTCTCTGCGAGACTGCAGAACTGTGGATCTGAGGGCCAGAATCTCAGGGCTAGGCCTGAAAGTCCAGGCCAGAAACATCATACTACATATAACTCCATTACCAGCAGACCTCATGCTCTCTTCTGATCTCTGTGGTACTAGGCACACAATGGTACACATATATGCATGCAAGCAAAACATTCATACACATAAGATAAATCAATCTCAAACTATTTTCAAAAGAAAGGTAGATGAATGAGAGCCAGGGAAAAAGTCAATATGCAGCAATGTTCCTCTGTGTTTTCTGTTCCTGCCCTGATTTCCTTTGATGATAGAATATAGTCTGAAACTTTCTTTGTCTCTGTGATTTTTTTTTTATCAACAGAGTATGAGTTTTCTTTTTTTCTTTTTAACTTTTTATTTATTTATTTGCCTTGGTGTTTTGCCTGGAACTAGGAACTGGAACTACAGACAGCTGTGAACTGACATGTGGTTGCTGGGAATTGAACCCTGGTCCCCTGGAAGAGCAGTCAGTGATCTTAACTGCTGTGCTATCTCTCCAGCCTGAGTATGAGTTTTCTACAGATGAAACTTTACAGTGTTTTGTGTCTTATTTCTATCTCTTAATGTAAGATTCTTGAACACATTCATGTTGTTGGATATTACTAGTCCACTCACTCCTCTTTTTTAATGAGTACAATTTTATTGTGTGACTATAGCATTGTTAACTCATTACCTCATCAGCAGATGGATATTTTTGGTTATTTCCAGTCTTTTTCCATTAATATTATGAGTAAAGAACTAAATTTAAGGGCACATTTTTGAATAGATTTGTATTTTAATTTGTCTTGGTTTAGAAGTAGAATCACAGAGCCATACTATATATTGTATTATACCACAGAATATTATATTAATCATATATAATATTATGTAATATATTTTATATAAAATTATATATGTGTATACACACATATATCATCTATATGTGTGTGTATATATATATATATATATAAAATATGGCTCTGTAATTTCACTTCTAAGCACTTACTCAAGAGAAATTATATATGTGTGTGTGTGCATGCTATATGTGCGTAAATGCCCATAGAGGTCAGAAGATGTCATCAAATCCCAAGAGTCTGAAGGTACTGGCAGTTGTAAGTCCTCCACTGTAATTGGTAGAGACTTAACTCAGGTCCTCTGAAGGACAGTCAATGCTCATAACTGCTGAGCATCTCTCCAGCCTCAGTCAACAGTTTTCTTAGCATAATGAATGGTGAGTGGTTTTCTTGTGTCTATTTGTCTTTCTTTGGTCTTCTTTAAACTGTTTGTGTTTATATCAAATTGTTTGATTTTCCTGTGAGTTACAATAATTTCTAATGTAGTCTATGTACATTATTTTTAGGTACAGGTTTTATAAATGTATTCCTCTAGCTGAGACCTATCTCCTCACTTCAGTATCAGTGTTTTTAAATTGTCAAATTTTAGCAAATGTTTTAAATTTTGATAATGTCTAATTATGTTTTGGGTAGAAATTATTGTTAAAAATATTCACTAAACCCATGTGTAGTAATAATTTTTTCTATGCCTTTTTCTCAAATTTAGGTTTTATATTGTGATAAATAATATATTTTCAGTTAATTTTTAAATATCATCTGAGTATCACTTTACATGGATATATCTATTTTTATCTCCTGATATTAAAACCCTTTTATTCTTCCATTAATTCACTGCAGAATGTTCATCAACAAAGCCATTTGTTAGCTGTATGTGTTTCTTTCAAAACCTTCTACTAGTCACTTGGCTGGCTTGACTCTATGGGGTACCATGTTGGTTACTGCAGATTTTATATAAATCTTGAAATCAGATATGATTGGTCCTATAACTTTATTGTCTCTCTAGATTGTGCTGGCTCTTTTGAATTTCTGTGTATTTAAGAGTGAATTGACAAATGACCCCTAAGAGAGCACCTTAGCTCTCAGTGTGCTAAGAATTTTTATCTAGAGTATGGAAAGAACTCCAATAGTCAGATACATTCATAACGAAAGTAGAGCAGGATGAAGGTAGAATTTCTCTCTAAAATTTATCCCATAATTCCTTTAGTATATCTGGGTATTTATGCTAGTAAAGATGCCTGTTGAGGTAGAGAATCTAGGATATTGCAGGCAATTCTTAAAACATTTAGAAATGTGCCAGGCAGTGGTGGCACACATCTTTATTCCCAGCACTCAGGAGGCAGAGGCAGGTGGTTCTCTGTGAGTTCAAGACCAGCCTGGTCTACAAAGCAAGTTCTAGGGAAACCAAGGCTGTTACACAAAGAAACCTTGTCTCAAAAAAACAAAACAAAATAAAAAATTTAGACATGAAAATAAAGGGTTTGCTTCTTGGCATAGTCCAGGATCTTGGTGTTGTGTTAAATCTGGGCTATGTTTTTCTGGGTAAACGGTAGATTCAACTTCTGTTTGTCACTGTCCCAACCAGTGGTCAAGGGATTCTCCTTGTGTGTAATGCAGAAAGGCCTGCAGTTCTTGCAACTCTGACATGCACACAGTTCCCATTACCAATTGAGTATGAAGGGCAGTTTAGGATCATTTTGCTATCCCCAGCACAGCTGTCAGCCTGGCTCTTCTTATAGGAATCCTTTGTTCCTCACTATAGTTGTGCTATTCCAAAATACATCCCTATTTGTCTGCATGTTCATATGTTTGTGTACATGTATTTCAGGTAGGGCATGCATATGTGTACATGTGGAAGCCAGTGGTTGGTGTCCATTGTTTTTCTCAGTCACTCTACTTCATTTTTTGAGACAGAGTCTCTCACTGATCCTGCACCTCATCAATTTGGCTAGGCTAAAATTTTAACAGTTTCCAGCATAGCCTATGTTAAACATTGAGCCCTTTCTTCTTTCAGTATTTCCCTGGAATCAGATACACACTGCAAGCCCCAGGGATCCAATTTCCTCTTCTCTAGAGCTGGGATTAGATATGCACATTACTACACCTGGCTTTTATATACATTCTGGGAATTTAACTCAGATCTAAAATGGTTTAAATGAAGATGGACCCTATGGACTCATCTATTTGAATGTTTGGTTTCCAGTAGTGGAACTGTTTCAAAAGGTTTAGGAGGTATGGACTTGGTGGAGGAGGTATGTAAAGGGAGGTGGGCTTTGGGTTTTAAAAAGCCCATGCCATGCTGGGCCCAGTGTCTTTCTTTGCCTGCAATTACAAATCAGATCTGTCCCAGCACTATGCCTGCCTGCCATCATGCTTCGTGTTGTGATAATTATGAAGTAACCCTCTGTACACAAACCCCCAATTAAGTACTTTCTTTTATAACTTGCTTTGGTCATGGTCATGGTGTCTCTTCACAGCAATAAACAGTAACTAAGAAAGATCCTCATATTTATGCCCCCCCACACACTGAGCTGTCCCCAGCCCCAGAGCATGAGTTGATGTCTCAGTCCGTCTTTAGTGCTTCTTTCTTACTGGGTTCTTTGTCTGGAGACAGTAGCTACTAGTTGGTTGAGATTTTCATCTGTGCTCTGATTAGAACAAACATTTCCAAGCATGCCTTGTATTTGTGCACCTGTTATTGACAGTTAGGAAGCACTTAAACTATTATATTCTGGGTATCAAAAACTCAGGACCCTGAAAGGTTCTGAAATAGAATGCCCGAGACAACCTATTCCACATCCTGGCATCCTTTCGTGATCAATGCATTAATCAGAATCAGCAGTGACAGCATAGTAAATACTTGTCGAAATAAACTTATTAAAAATACATTAGTTCTAAATAAAATCTTGTATTGATTTGTCATTTGTTCTATTAATAGGAAACTTTACACCTGCTCTCAAATCATCTAATCAAAAAATACCTGTTTCCCAGACAGGCTGAAGTTAAATGATTAGTATAATTTCTCTGTGTGTGTGGATGGGGGGGGAGCGGTGCTCATCTGCATGCAGAGTTTGGCCTGTCTTCCTTCCAGAGAAGCAAAGAGGAGGGCAGATATGGGCAGTAATTGAGATTCCCGAATAGGGTAGGACATCTATATGAATGGGGGAAGGCAACATTTCCCTTCTGAGAAAGCCTCATAGATGTGACTGCGAGGCTTTGATACTGCATTCCCTTGGTTTTAACTGTTGTCTTCTCAGAAGCTGAGAAGCAAGAATCTCTAAGAAATGCATGAAGCTTTTCAAACCTCAGCAGAGACCTATGTAACAATTAGCAGGCACCAAGAATGCAAACAGGGACAATCCCATGATCCAGGAAGGATTTTTCACAATGAATTTTGGAATTCAAAAAAATAGAATGACTTTGTTACCCACTGCTGTTAATACACTATAGCAGGATGTTTCTTAGAAAGTGTGTAAATTGAGTTGGTGGAGAGACAATTAGTTAGGTGAGAGTTTTTATCTTTAATTAAGCCCTGTCATACTTTAATATCTCCCCAGGAGTCTGATATATGTTACAATTAATCTGGGGGGCTTAAACCTACTTCCAACATTCCCTCACAGAAAAATCTCTATTTGTATAGGTTTGTTTGTTTGTTTTTTTTTTTCCAAGTCTCTACATCAGATCTTATAATGGTTGGAGAATGATCAGATGCATGTGAACGTGGCATTCAGGGCCTTCGCTTTGCCAAGATAGAAAATGGCCTGCCAGATGCTGTCCAGTCTTCTGATGAGTATCCACCCATCCTTTCTACACCGCTGCACCAGCTGCTCAGCAGCAGGATCTTTAGTAGGAATCGGAAGTCACCCTTGCTGTTAATTTCTGCCTTGGAGCTCAGACACTACAGTGGATTGGATTGCTGGCTAGATCCTGGTGTCTGGGTTCCTGGTTTACTAACAATCCCTTTTCTTCAACACTTATCAAGAGAGAGATCTGGTAGGTCTAGGACCAGCAGCAAAATACCAGCATTCAGAAGTGAGGGACTGAACCACAGGAAGAAAACATAGTATCTCACCTGGGCCAACCCTGAACCTCCATTCACTAGCTAGCATATCTTTGAATAAACCTGGTTCCAGGCCCTGATTTCAGAAGACTTCTTTCATAGTCCATCTTAGCTGCTCATCTAACTGAAAGTGAAGGCATCACCAAAATCTAGCCTTCTGTTCCATGATCATTCTACTCAGCTGCACTGAACATGCCTTTGGAGCCCTCCTCTTTCTGTTACATTTGATAATTCACCAAAATGAAATTTCATTTTCTACCTTGGGGGTGATTGGGTAGTTCCTGCTGGGTCACTGGAAGAGATTCCTCAGGCAGGAATGAGCTATGTAATGAGCTAGGTCTCAGCTTAGGGAGCAGCGTCAGGAGCCTTCTCATGACCTAAAGTTGGCCATTGAAATGTCAGGACTTAAAAGGTTCAGAGCCACTGGAGAGGAAATGAACAAGGGCAGCTAAGGACATGAAGCCTCCAGCTCAGTGAGAATTTTACTTCTATGAGGAAACAAAAAAATCTTCCTTTAGCAACCAATGCAATTTATTTGTTTGTGTATGTTAAAAACCTCAGTGCACAGTCTTTTAATCTGTTCAAAGTGTGATCTAGGTTGTATGGCCACATGCCTGATGATATGGACTAAAGACAAGAAAAATAATATTCAAATTTTTGTCTTTAGAAAGGGAGGGAGGTGTTCCAGTTAGAGTTGACTGTCCACTTGTCACAGCATAAAGCCAACCCAGAGGAGAATCTCAATTGAGGTATTGCCCAGATCTGATTGACCTGTGGGTATGTCTGTTGGGGATTGTCTTGATTGTTAATTGATATAGGAAAGCTCATTCCACTATGAGTAGTATCATTCCCTAGAGAGGTGCTTCTGGGCTTGCTGTGGGAATATGTTCTGGTACATTGTTAATATTTATCTCTCTTACTGGTTTAATAAAAAGCTGATTGGCTAGAAGGCAGACAGGAAGTGTGGGCGGGGCTACCGGACTAAGAAAATTTTGGGAACAGGAAGAGCAGAGGAGAGACCCCAAGAGAGACATCAGCAGGCACAGAGGAAAGAAGACAACCATGCTGCTCTGAGAAAAGGTACCAACCCATATGGCTAAACAGATTAATGAAAATAGATTAAGATGAAAGAGTTAGCTAGTAATATGTGTGAGCCATAGGTCAATCAGCATGAAGTTAATATAATCTTTTGTGTGATTATTTGGAGCAAAGCAGAAGTGGGGCTGAAAGTGAGTCTGAACCTTGGAGCTAGGTTGGAAAGGCCAGACCAGAAACTTATTATTACATGGGCTATTTAAGAAAGTTAGCTGAGCATGAGTCTGTGAGACAGCCATCAAACAGTGTTCTGTTGTGGAATAATCCTCTTTTACACTGTAGGTTTGTCACTCAAATTGGTTTAATAAAGCATTTGTTGGCCAGTGTCCAAGTAGGAAGTATAGGCAGGGTGGCCAAACTGGGAATGCTGGAAAGGAGAAGGGTGGAGTCAAGAGTTCCAAACCAGATGCAGATGAAGCAAGATGAGAAAGAAGGTACCAAGCCATGTGGCTAAACATAAGTAATAATTATGGGTTAGTTTAAGTGTAAGAGCTAATTAGTAATAACACTGAGCTACTGGCCAAACATTTATAATTAATATTAGCCTCTGTGTAGTAATTTGGAAAGCAGCTGCTGGGTATTTGGGAGTTGCTAGCAAGACAGAAATTTCTGCCTATAGTGTTCCTCCGTGAATTCTCATTGTGAATAAGTTCCTATGTTGGGGATAATACTGTGTGGATTAGCAAACAGGCCTGACTTAAAGTTCATACCCTAAGTTCCCTCAGTAGTGACCTGGAAGCTGAAATAAACTCTCCCCTCCTCTAAGTTTCTTTAGTCAGGCTGTTTATTATCGACACAGAATGAAACTAGATAAGCAAGAGAAAGATGAGTAAAGAATGAGTAGTTTAACTTTTCATTTCTTTATCTATTCAGTTTTCTAGACAGGGACTCAGAATTTTCAGTGCCTATTCATTAGCTCTTCGTATTTCCCCCTTACTTTAGTGGTTGTATTTTCCTATGTGTTTGGCGGATTGCTCAGCATTTGTCCTCCACAGATGGGATGAAGTCCGAGTTTCTGACTGAGGTGTCTGAGAACCTCCATGCTTGTTCCCAGTTCTCCTTCCCAGCCACCTCCCCTTCCACTTCTTTATACGTTCTGCTAAGATACATGTTGTTGCCCATGTTGCCTTCTTACAGAAGAGCTTACTCATCAGTCAAGGCCATCTCCATTGGGGTCTTTCCTGGGAAGCCTTTTTAAAGAGAGTCCCTGAAGGTAGCAATGGCGGAGGACCATCATGGTGGTCTGGTGGAAATGACCAAGCATCATCATGATTTGGTAGCAATGGCTGAGCACCAGCATGATGGTTTTCTTACATGCTCGTATGTTCCAGTGCCAGAAGATTTCCTGTCTGGTGCAACAGGTAGACCTGAGAGTAGACCCTGGGAGCAGACCCTGTATATTTATTTATACCTAGTAAGTATTCAGTGAAATAGACTGAGATACCTGGGGGAACAAACTACTTTTTACTACTTCCTCTTCCTTCCTGAACACTCTGAGTCAATGGCCTAAAAGAAACTGTCAGGCAAACCAGTGCTATTGCCCAGTTAACCTAGTGCAAAGAACCTAGTAATATTGATGGAGATTGTTGCTATTGTTACACCATCCACTTGATGACTACATTTGCTGCTGATGGCCCTGTGGAATGTAGTGGCTGTTAGTAGCTGTGAGTGCATGTTCGTGTGACTTTCTCCTTTTCCTTTTTCTAATTTCCTCTGCAACAATAGTAGTCATTTCATTTCCTCTTTTGTTCACCTGTTCGAATCTGGTTAGTGTCACTACAAAGAAGGCTTCTCTAGGACTCAAGGGAGCAAGGATTATCTAGATGCTAATTCCAAATGTCCTAGCATAAATATCACTTTGTCTTCACAGCAGGGGCCTCTGACAGGCAGATTTTGTGTGCAATGTCACAAGATTTGATTCATTGAAGAATGAAGAATCACTGCTTCCTCACAGAATGGACTCTGAGGGCTATTTAGTTGTCCTTTAAGCTTCTCAGTTAATTAAAAACATGACAATAGCAAATTCATGATTCTTAATACATATTAATAGATCTGAAAATTCTCCAGCTTTCTTTTTCCCTTTTCATACATAGGCTGTGAGTACCCACAGAGCAGGAGTAGACATTGCTGGGGAACAGATCATCAGACACTGGTCGTGGGCCAGGGGGCTTGCTTGGTATAGGAAGAATATCTCTATTCCAAGGGGACTTTCTAAATAATGGCAAAAAAGAAGAAAAAGTATTTATTCTTATAAAATACTATTAAATTTACGTTTGTTCTCTCTCTCTCTCTCTCTCTCTCTCTCTCTCTCTCTCTCTCTCTCTGAGTGTGTGTGTGTGTGTGTGGGTGCGCGCATGTGCCATTGTGCACATGTGGTCATATAAAGGTGTCTTGTGATAGCTGGGTGATTCTCTTTACCATATGGGCCCAAGGATTGAACCATCCTGCTTTATCCCCTGAGCCATCTCATCGGCCATTATTTATTTTAAAATTTTTATCAGCATATTTATTCTCAATATATATGCTTGTTTTGGAGCCAAGCCTATGATGTTGGTTTGCTCAGACTAGATATTGTCAGAAAGTAACAATGGCAAAATCAGAAACTCATCTGCCTGCTTGTCTTAGCAGATGACAAAATAAAAATAAGTAAGCTGTTCTTTTTCTTCTTTCTTTCTCTCTTCCTTTCTTTTCTTTAGTAAATACTTGTTTAGTAGCTAGTGGATAATCCTTGGGGATTAGTCAGATGTGGGATGGAAGCATGTATTGGCTGTGTAATTCTGGGGTGTTGCTCAATACTTTAAGCTTTAGTTTCTTCATTTCCAAGATACAGATGATATACCTTATATATGAGTGGATGTGACCATTAATATTGTTATTATCTTGTCTTCAACATGGCTCCCTATCTGCTTTAGGCATAGCCTGGTCCTTGCTTATCAGGGCTAGAAGAGAGGTAAATATGCTGTAGGATGGGATAATTCAAGGGTAATAAATAGATGTAAACCAGACATTATGAGATTAGAAAGTGCATAAATTTGGATTGTACAGAGACAGTGGAGAAGCTTCATGAAGTTGAGGTGTCTTTGCTGAACCTTAGGAGTAAGTAAGATCTTAGTGGAAAGAGGGGACAGGGGCTGACCGTCATTAGGGACAAAGTACTCCTTCTTTAGCCTGCTGGCTTTCTATCATCTCTGCTGTATTCCTCTTCCCTTATGAACCTGGCATGCTCCTCAGAGAAATACACACTACAGTCAGTGTGTGTGTGTGTGTGTGTGTGTGTGTGTGTGTGTGTGTGTGTGACAGAGAGAGAGAGAGAGAAAGAGAGAGAGAGAGAGAGAGAGAGAGAGAGAGAGAAGGTATAACCTATGATAAAAGGCATCCAGAATATTGACTGAAGAACACAGCATTTCAGAGGGTTAGCATGGAGGTAGCCATAGTAACCAAGGGTTGTGCCTCCAGCCCTTGAAGGAGCAAAGTTCTGATAAAGAACAGTGCGGTCTCAGTACTAGTTCTGGCTTGTTCACTGCCCTCATTAGGAGACCCCTGTCCAGTGCTGAAATTGAGTAAATGCAAGTAAGGAGATGTAAGGAAACCTAGTCCTTAATATTGCATTCCTTAATGTAAGATTAGGTAAGTGGATCCCCTTTCTTAGTGGCATTTTGAAAGAAAAAAATTTGTTTCACAAGGAAAAAAATCATTAAGAATCTTCTGGCAGTTGGGGAAGGTTTTGTGGTAAGAATGGTGGAAACAGCCTTGAGGGAGCAGGGACATTTACTCAAGGTCACTGGACTCAGAAATTAAACATTTACTTTACCTGGGTATAAGTGGCTCCATCATAGTGGGGTATAATTTCCCGTTTTTAAATTGCTTGTTTAATGGGCCATGGTGAATTGTGCACACTGGCTTTCTTTGGCACAGCTAATGATGTATTCTTATGGTTAGCCCAAGAGTCCATCCCCTCCTCCTGTCCCCCTCCCCTTCATTATCTCCCATTTCTCCTGCTCCTCCTTGCCCAAGTCTACAAAGGGCAAGTGAGGCAGCTGAGGCAGAAGGGCCATGAGGAAAACAAATGCACCCCTAACGTGGGTTCAGACCTCAAAGGTCTTGGGGCATCTTGGTTCTCACTCTTCTTTCCTCAACACATCTGGAAAAGTTGTTTCCCTAAAGAGAAGCTAGAATTCAAGATCAAGTCAATTGTACTTTTGACCATCAGTGTGAAAGGATGAACAATTAATGGTTAAGAAAGTCTTCTTTAAATTTAAATTTAAAGCAGTTTTCTGGTTAGATTTCAGGATTGCTGCAAGAGGAAACACACACTTGGTATTGTAAATCTAGCCAAGAACTCAGGGTTGTTGAGTTCACAGACACCATGGATGAGTTCATGACTATTATTCTGTTAAATGGACATAGTATCACACTGCCCTCTAAATTTACATCTCTTTCCCGTAGGTTAGTGCATCGACCTTATCAGAGAAGATTCTTTGTGGGTGCTGGTTGATGCAGAGAGTGTCAGCAGTGTGCTCAGCCACAAATGGGATATTTAAGTAAGACTGTAAGAGCCAGAGATCAGCGAGTACTAGAATAAAGCAGTATCTTCTGGATCTGACAGGATGGCTGCACTCTTTACCTCACAGCAGCTGCAGTAACCTGCACACGATCCAGCCAGTGAACTTCTAGATAGAGTAGGGAGAATTTTGTAAGCCCTCACCTCTAACCACAGAGCTATGGACAGTTGATGGTGTCTAGGGGAAGGAGAATCAGGTTCCCATCCCCCACAGGTTTGGCCCCTGGCAAGTGGACCTTGCTCCAGTGGGTAGCCCCATGCCCAAGGTATATGAGCAGCCAAATTAGATTTAAGTTATTTTAGAACAAAGAACATGAGGCTGGTGGGATTAGGGAGGTAAAGGGGTAGATCTGGAAGGAGTTAAAAGGAGGCATAGGAATAAGATCAAAATACATTGTATACAGTTGTCAAAGAAGTAATGAAATATTTTTCAAACTTCAGTTTGTGTTTGAGAAAGGTGTAGGCCATTGTGCTGTCTGTGTTTGTGCTGGTCATATCATATGAAATAAGCGATCAAATGTTTCCGCCATTGGATAAAGATCATCTGTAAAGGTTTGTGGGGAAAGCTCTTTGAATTCTGGAAAATGGCACTATTGGATACGTGACAAACCTAGTAGGTTCCAGTTAGGAGGCCAACTAGTTTGCAGTTAAACACACATTGCTCTCCACATGGAAATGATCAAGCCTACTGAGCCCACCTGGATCTCGATGCCACCTGCATCTCTTACCAAGAACATTGTGACAGATAAGAGGATGGTATTAAGGGAGACAAGTGTTCACCAGCATGGCTATTTAATAATGTGTCATTCTGCACACAGACACAACCCCACAATAGTGTCAGCATTAAAGAAACCAGGAAATGGCCCAGTCAATGAGCAGCTTGTTATAGAAGGAAGGAGATCTAAATTCAACTCATGTAAGACAGCCAGTGTGCCAACACATATCTGTAATCCTGTAACATATCACCACACACTGGGGAGGCAGAGACAGGTAGATCACTAGGGTTTGCTGAGCATTTAGTTTAGCTGAATTAGTGAGCTCCAGGTACATTTGGGGACCCTGTCTTGAAATTTAAGATGGAGAGCTAGTGAAGAAGACACCAAGAATAGATCTCTGGTACCTCAACACGCACATTCGCACACACACAGACATGCATATACATGCATACACATGGACATTTGCACACACAGAGAAATAAAAAGAATCAGCATTAAGGATAGTTTGTCTCATGGTTAAATATCATTATTTATTTATTTATTTATTTGCCTTGGTGTTTGCCTGGAACTGGAACTACAGACAGTTGTTAGCTGCCATGTGGGTGCTGGGAATTGAACCCGGGTCCTCTGGAAGAGCAGACGGTGCTCTTAACCGCTGAGCCATCTCTCCAGCCCCGGTTAAATATCTTAAGTCAAAATTTAGGCAAGTTTTAAGCTGGGTAGTGGTGGCATATGCCTTTAATTTCAGCACTCAGGAGGCAGAGGCAGGTGTATCTCTTAGTTCAAGGCCAGCCTGGTCAATAGAGAGAGTTCCAGGACAGACAGAGTTACACAGAGAAACCTTGTCTCAAAAAATCGAAAACCAAAAACCGAAAGCAAACCAAAAAAAACAAAAAAAAAAAAAAAAACAACAAAAAAAACAAACTCGAGACCTTTTCATTTTCTTTTGCAGCTGACACAGTGGTTTTGTTAGTCTGTGGTGAATGGTGGTCACTGCCCATTGTGTTGTTGCAGGTTGGCTGAACACTGGGTTCAGCCAATAGCAACATTTCTCCCCCTTGTCATTGTATACCACTGTGGCACCACAGTGTGCTTATCAGCTTTAATATTGCCATTGTATGCCACTGTGGCACCACAGTGTGCTTATCAGCTTTAATATTCTCTTTTGAGTTCACCATTCTCTTTGCCTTTTTTTATTATACACATATAAATCTAAACTATCTCTTATTCTTTTGCTTATCCTGTTGCAGCAAGTCTGTTGTGGGAAAGAAAATGTTATCATGAGCAAAGAGATGAAATAAAACTTGTTTCACATATTGCTAGTTGTCTCATCTCTAATTCAGGAGCCGGAGGCAGATTGAATGCCTGACTTTGTGTGAAGAAAAATGCGAAGGTGAGCTGATGTACATCTCACAACCAAACGTATCGTAAATTACATTTAAAGGAGAAAGAAATAACATTATCACGGTCAGTCCTGGGAATATGGAATTTCTTTCTCTTGTTTAAATTGTAAGATATTTCTGCCTTCACAAAATTTTCAGAGTGTAGAGGAAACTGATGGAAAATCCATCCCATGCACCCTTGCTTGAGTGACACTCAGCATCTATTGTTGGTTGCACAAAATATTGCACTCATTTCATCATCAGCTCTTAACAGACATAAGGCATGGTAAACTCCCAACTGTTTCTGTGGGTTTCTAGAGGGGTATTTAGGATTGGATGTTTAATTATTCCTTAATTAAAAATACCAATAGATACTTCTTTAATGTAAGGTTAAAGATAAATCTAAAATGTCCAATATAGAGGGTAGAAAAGTAAGAAAGGAATAGAGGAATGGTTTGTACAATACCCTTTGCAGTCAAGAAAGAAAACCAGGGCTGTGGATGAAGCTGAGTTGGTGGAGTGCTTGCCTGGCAAGTATGAAGCCACATCTGATCCACAGCACTGAAAAGAAAGGGGGTAGTGCTATATGCCTATACTCTCAGTACTTGGGAGATACAGACAGGAAAGGTCATTCTGGAACTACATAGGGAGACTGAGTCCAGCCTCAAATACATGACATTGAAGGTCAGCCAGAGCTGCATACTGAGAGTCCACCTCATAAGCCAAAAGCTTGGGGCATAGCCCCATGATAGAATACTTGTCTACCATGAAGGAGGCCCTGGCTCTAATTCTTGGTGCTGGGGTGCACTTAGGGGAACTCCAAGATGTCCTTACCAGAATCTACTACCAATTTAAGTGAATCTTTCAAAAGCTTCTACAGATTGCTATTGCATTTCAACCTTTATTTTTTTTTCAAGTAGTTCAAGGTATAGCAACTAAAGTCCCCTCATTAGCTATATCACTAATTGTTATTACCCATCCTTTTATTCTTATTCTGTTCATTATTCCTTAATTAAGAATACTAAGAGACACTCTTTCATGTGTATATGTGCTTGTTCATATGTATGCCAGTGCACATGTATGTACATGTGAGTGAAACCTAGAGGGCAACGTTGGGTATAGTTCCTCAGGAATTCGTCCACCTTATTTTTAAAACAGGATCTTTCACCATCCTATGACTCATAAAATATGCTAGACTTGTGACCGGTGAGCCCCAGGAACCCACTTGTCTTGGCTTTCCTACCTCTGGGATTATAAGCAACTACCACCATAACTGACTCTTTTATGTGGATTCTGGGGGTCAAATTTATGTCCTCCTGCTGGTTAAGACAAATGTATTCCCTACTGAACCACTTCCTAGCAACCCAATAGACACTTTCTGTATTTTCATAGTTAGTACACTGCAGCTTAATATGAATGCTGTATTTCTAGCAAGATTCTCCTCTACATCTTCTGGGTAAAACAAACAAAATCAAAGGATGAAAACTGCCTGACTGTGAGATTATTCTCATTAGCAGGGAGTCTGACTGCCATATGATTGGGATGCAAGCCACCCCTGCTGAACCTCTCCTTCGCTCCTAGGAAACAGTCTAGGGTGTCTGAAGAGTCAACACCTCCTGACAGGCACCATCTGGACAGCCCTACCTTAGCTCCCACTGCGACACCATCAAAGTGCCCTTCAGTTCATGGACAGTGATACCAGAGAGTGCTAAGGTGGTTTCCAGTTTGGATCCTCCAGGAATCACTAAGCATGAGCCCACAGGCATAAAGACCCACTAAGAGATCAATTTCTTTCTCTTTATTTAGTGTCCTGTTCTTAGGCCATTCCATACATGTAGAAGATGTATTCTAGGCACTTTCACACCCCCATTATCTTCTTTCATCACCCCCATACCCAAAATCTTTCAACAAGTCAGCTCAGGCTCTTGTTTCCATTGTTGTTGTTATGGACTATATGACCCACTGGGTTTAACTAAGGTCATTTGCATGAACAAGGGGGTGGGGATAACCACTTACCAGTGGTTACACCACTGAAGAAAGGGATGCCCCTTCCCCCAGCAAGATCAGCTGCTGCCATCCATCCTCACGGAACCATTGCTTCTCAAAGACCTCCCAGACAGGATGTGGGTTTCTTAGGGAATTAAATTAAGTCCTTGATGCAATTTTGTAAATTTGAAGTTGTAAATAATAAGAGAATAAGCAAATCCTAAATAATAAGAGATATTTTGTTTGGCCTAAGGGTGAAATTTAGAAAATTATTTGGTTAGAGTCAATGTTTGGGGTTAATAATGACCAGAAGCCATAAAGGAACAACATTTACTATGTTATATCTGAACCTCTTCCTGTCCATCTGGCTGTCCATCCATCTGTCTGCCCTTCCTTCCCTTCCTTCTTTCCTCTCCTCTTTGTTATTACCCCCCACCCCCCCTACTCTGTCCCTCCCTGTGTATCCCAGGCTGGCCTAGAATTCGCTATGTAGCCTAGATTGACTTGAAACACAGAGATCCTTCTGCCTTAGCCTCCCTAGTGCTAGGCTTGTAGTATGATCCACCACTGGGCCCTTCAGCTTTCTTGCTTCTTCTTCTTCTTCTTCTTCTTCTTTTTTTTGTACTCTCATTCTTTTTCAACTAGTTTCTTTTGTTTTTCTTTTTATTCCTCAGAGGTTTTATTCAGTGGGAAGAAAGTAGTGTGATAACTTGAGTAGAAACTGGCTCTATTTCTGTTTGTACAAACCCAGATAAGCAACCAAATTCTCACACCTGCTCTACCCCTTCCACATACTTCCAAAACATGATTTCTATGATCACCAAATAAGGTAATGAATATAAAATCTTTGCAGAAGATTGATACCACACATCTTATTTGTGGTTATATGGTATTACAGATACAAAGATCTCAAAATGCACAATGACAAACTCAGTCTCAGGAAGCTTACTGGAGTAATAGACACAAAAATAAATGTAAAAATGACAAAACTTTAATTTTAAAAGAATCAAGATTCGAACAGCAGGAGATGTGTGCAGGAGGGGTGGGAGGTGTCAAGGCATTTTGCCAAGAAGGTTAGCCTAAAGAAAAAAAGGAGAGAACCAACATGCTAGTTTTGACCTTTTCAGTAGTTGAAGCTATATGAAAATTTTGGCAGAAGAAGGGTACTCAAGAGTGGTGCAGTGAAAAGTCATTGGGATGGATCCTCTGGGTACCAGGTGGATGTTGCCTAGTTTGGAACAGAAGAAGATATTTGGATACGGATCTGCCAAGGTCAGCTGTAGAGTGATGGGAGGCACCTGAGCCATGTGGTGTGGGGCTCAGTAAGGAGCCATCCATCAGGAGTGCAAACTGCTGAAAGACGGGAGGGCCAGGAGAAGAGAGTGACAGAGATACGGTGCGGATGGAATTAATCAGAGACATCAGTGTTGGACACACACACACACACACACACACAGACCCACACACAGACACACACACACACACACACACACACACACACACACACACACACACACACACACACA